>BGPR01014437.1:0-34309 GCA_013235015.1 Araneus ventricosus
TGCATATATGAACCCTGTGTACACTATATAATCTCTAGACCCAAGATTTTATTTAACCTCTGGGGCCGCGGTGGCCTAGTGGTAAGGCCTCAACCTCGGCGCCGGAGGGCCCAAGCTCAAAACTCGATTCCACCGAAGATCCGTCATGCAAGGCCCCGACCTCGGGGCCGGAGGGTCCAAGCTCAAAACTCGATTTCACCGAAGATCCGTCATGTAAGGCCTCGACCTCTGGGCCGGAGGGTCCAAGCTCAAAACCCGATTCCACCAAAGATCCGTCATGTAAGGTCTCGACCTCAGGACCGAAGGGTCCAAGCTCAAAACTCGATTCCACCGAAGATCCGTCATGTATCTGAACCTGTTGCACATTAAATCTGATTTCCTGGGTCCTCCCGCTGGTATGGAGCGGAGTTTGGAGATGCCAGCTCAATTGCCATCCTCGTTATCTGACCGGGGTTCAAAATTGCGAGGTAAGTTTCAAATTAATCCTTGTGTGGCTTCAAAAGTGGGACGTTAATATAAATACACTAAATTAAATTCATTTAAACCCCTAATTAGATAATTCTTTCTATTTGAGACATTTGTTGTTAGTGTGATCCCTTAAGAAAGCAGAGGACGCCTGAGGTACTTAAATGTGTCTACGCGATATTTGTCTTTCAAATTAATTGCTACTTTCTCTCTCATCCATATATCACAAATTTAAGTACCAAACATTTTGTAATTTGATGTATGAATAGGGCACATCATTGTAGGAGAAGGGGTTAAATTTCGCATGTTAGGTGTATGTGGAAATTTGGAGTGAGGGATGCTGGTTCAGAAGTATTCGCCACTTGATCGCAATTCAAAATTACGAGGTGAATCCATAACAGTCTTTTTGTAACTTCAAAACAGGATATTAATCAAAAAATCAACTACTTACCTTACATTATTAAATACTTTCACCGTTAATTATTACTAATTCATATACGACTAGAATGATTACAGTAGAGTCCCGCTTATCCGGACCCCGCTCGTCCGGATATCCAGTTTATCCGGACGGGATTGTAAGAAAAAGGCAGGATATACAATCAATAAATTTTGAATTTTAATTTCTATACAAAGATGTTTTGTTTTCAATGGCGAATCCAGGATTTTGGTCTGGAGGGGACGGTGCTGAGGTCATAAAAATTTTCTATTGTAGTGACGTCTCACGGATCACAAAGAACACTACAATATTTTTAATAATTTAATAAAAACACAATGAAATAATTCGCCAAAAAATGTTTTCGACCGCGTCAGGGCTACGAGTGGAATGACTGCAAAAGCGGAGAAATTTTCGAGCCTGTCAAAAGCCGAAAGCAATGTTGCCAGAAGGAGATTAAGAACAAACAAGTGTAGTGATTTTAAAAGAATCAAGAATTCTGGTTTAGCTCTGGGGGGGGGGGGGGGGGGCCCCCCCATAGCCCCCCCCCCCCCCCCCTCTGTTTGTTTTGTTAATCCTACATCAGTTCGTAGGTTAAAAACTTGGGCGTACGTGTACAGTAAGTAATATTAAAACTAAAATTAAGTTGTAGAAAAAGTTGTATGTATTTATGAAAAAAACACATCGAGTTTTATAGTTTTACTCACCTAAAACTTGTATTACGTGTATTTTAAGTCTAATTCTGTTTAATCCGGACTTTAGGTGATCCAGACAGGATTCGTCTCATCTAGTCCGGATTAGCGACACTCTACTGCAGTAGTGCGCAAATTACAGTAGAGTCTCCCTACAACTAAATCTCTTTACAGCGAATTTCTCCCTATACCGAAATTTTTAATCGGAATGTTAAATAACATTCAAAATATTCTCCATATAACGAAGTGGTTGTCTCCCTATAACGAATTTTTTTCAGAGGTTTATCTTTTCGATTTTTGTCATTTTTGAAGAAAGTTGATAATTTCTGTGCAACCAATTCGCTCACACGTGCCTGCTTCTGGAACCACTCACTCTTAAAATGTGAAAATTTAACATCACGAAATGCAAAGAAATGTAAAATAACGGAATTTTTCAAGTAAAATAAACGCAAGTACATAC
The DNA here is from genome assembly GCA_013235015.1 of Araneus ventricosus. Classification (NCBI taxonomy): domain Eukaryota; kingdom Metazoa; phylum Arthropoda; class Arachnida; order Araneae; family Araneidae; genus Araneus; species Araneus ventricosus. Next base: position 2,051 of record BGPR01014437.1, read on the forward strand.
TAGTAAAAATTATTCTCTAAATTAAGCGAATTGTCTTAACTTTTGAGCATATTATTTATACAATAAAAATTAGTATAATTTTAATAAATTTATAATATATATTACTTCATTTTTAATTTAAAATCATAATTAAATACATTTGAACTTATCGCACCTATTGAAAAGTTTGAAACATTTACTATAACTGCATACATATATAACTGCAAAAATCTGTAATCTTCGTATAACGAAATTTTCTCTATACCGAATTTTTCAATTGGAACCAAGCGATTTCGTTATAGGGAGACTCCACTGTATTCTCATGTACGCCCCTCTCCCCTCATCTTGTGTAAAATTCTATCGCGTTCCATCTACCGTTTGAGCACCACTGATCTACTGTAGCTTGATGCAAAATTAATGAAGAAAAGTAGCAACGATTTTTATGTTATGTTAAAAATAATATTCTAAGCAAATTATTTCAACTTCCGTCTCTCAGACTACGCAGCCGAGCACCGGAAAGTCATATAAATTCAATTTTTTTTTTTAATAAAAAAAGTATTTTTCTCTCTGCACACTTTCTGAGTTACGTAACCAAATAGCTTACTGGATGATTCCAACTGCATTCTTTTTAGTACCATCACTGTTTCGGGGCGGGGAGAAAAAAATTCATTAAATAATCTATTTTGAACACCTGCTTAGTATACCTCAAAGATAAAGAACCAGTTATATTAAATTTCTTTAAAAAATGAAATAAAAAATAATGATGAATTAACGATTAATTCGTACAGTCCCCAATCTAAATATCAAAAGAATTTTATCGAATAGTAACTAAATTTTTAAACCCAATTCTTATAATGATTCACTTATGAAATTTGGTATACATGACGAAGAAGTTTTATATGTTTACATTTCCTATACAAATTTAGAAAAGCAAGTGTTCAGAAAAAGGCTTTGCATACATCTCAAATGAACTTCAAAGAGACTTAAGTCTTAAGCGGATAATTAAATTCTATTTTATTGAAAAGATAAACTGTTTGCTTTCCCCCTATTACTGTTTTCCCCTTATTATTGATTCTTTTTCAAAATTTAGTTATAAAACTGATATTCCTTAAAGACTAAGTAAAATAAATTATTGAAATTAAAAGGATTGAAACTGAAAAATTTTGCACACAAAAATCCGTTTTATTCAAAAAGTGTTTTACCCCACTTTTATACAAGGGCATTCTTCTTCTTAAAAATGTTGAAGATTAACCCCTTCTTGGTCGGCGTCGAAGAGAAATATTACAACGTTTAAAATGAATTCGTCGCTACTTACAAGTCTCGTTATATTTCGTGATTATTTTTTTTATTTCTGAATATTGCTAAGAAATGGCGCAAATAATCCTACTTTCTTCATGTTTTCGTGGTGAGATTTCCCGCCTTGAATGGAAAACATAATCATTTTGTCGGAGATTCGAAAAAAAATCCGACAAAAAATGAGTTAAGAATTATTATTTTTATTATTTTAAATTCTCTTATATATTATGCCTTTAGTAGTAATATGTGTTTTCCTGAAAATTTGATGACTTGTTCTTTTACCTTTATGTTCTAATTATATTATTTTTTAATTCAACATTCTATACAAACTTCTAGCCATATTCTTAGCAATCAATACCACTGTATTCTAAAGATACAACTAAAATTCGTTTCCGTACGAATTCTTTCAAAAATCGAATTTAAGTTGGAAGAAGAATAATTGTATAATTTTTTTCCTGTAGCTAAATTTGCCCATAGAGATATTTTCTTATTTCACCTTCAATACAATAAGCAAACGATAATTTAGTAAACTAAGAATCAAATTTGTGATGATTAAATTTAAAAAAAAAATACTTTCAGCTTGTAACGTGAATTAAATATTTATTTGACTGATGATGTGAGTAAGAGAAATCATACGTAGCGATTATATAAAAATAAAATTATAAATTTCAAATGCAATTAGAATGTATTGTATCTAGACAAATTATTTATCAGTTAAGCTCAAATCTGATCTCAGTATCAAAAAATAAAGGATACTGAGAATGAATAAAACCAAAATCTAATCGAAATTCTCATTTCTTTTAATTTGAGTAAAATTTTCATATCATTGTAGAACAAATTTATTCGAGTTCTTTGATAGTAATATATTATCGTATCAGATTTTTTACTCATTGTTAACTTCTTCAAACAACTTTTTATTGCAATTTCTCATTTTATATTATTCTATTATTTTCAAACGATTTTTTTTTCCTAATTTTATTTTTGTGTCATTTTATCCTAAATTAGAGACTGAAATATATCAATAGAATACTCTCTCTTTGTTTCCTTGAAGATTGCTAAATGGTATTGTGTAATTTTACTATTTAAGAATCATGAAACTCTTTTTTTTAGTTATTAAGGATAAATACCTTCCATAGTTAGTACTTAATTGAAAAGTAATACCTTAAAACAAATATAATATTAATAAAGCTTTAAAGATCTTTATTGCTGCTTATCCCATATAGACATTTAAGTAAACAAACAGATAAAAGTCTAATAAAGGCTTCCTCATAAAAAGATGGAAGACATGCAGCTAGCTATAAATAATTTTTACTTATTTTATTGAGTAGAATTGATGGGAAATTCTCCTTTTATTTCAACCTCAAATATTTCATAGCCGTTTTATTATAATTTTTCAAAGATTGACAATACTTAAATTATTTCTACTTAACAAAATGCATATTTTTACTGTCATAAAGGATGAAGTTCGATTTTAAAATGTTGTGTACATTTTCTGTTAATTGTGCAATTAAAAAATGATCTCCTGCTACTTCTGACTTAAAGTAAAAATTTCATGAATTTGTTGTTTAGAATAAGGTTTTTAGATAAAGATAGACAGCTAGTTATCTTCATGCATGAAAATATTGATCTACTGTTATTGAAACTTTATATTGTAGATGTACTATATGGTGGAGTATTCTCACTACAATTTATTTTTGTTAAATTTTATGAAAATAAATTTTTTATAAGCCTATTTGAATTGTAATTTAGTTAAAAGAAAATGCAGTGTCAAAAAATAATTGATTATTGTTTAAGAGCATTTTCAAATAAATTAATGAGTATGCATTTGATATATTATAATTCTTTCTATTTATATTTCGAATGTGATTAATCAAAGCTCAGATTACTTACTTCACTAAATTTAAATTTTATTAAATGTGAATTTGACGAAGAAAGACTAAAAACAGTTTGAATAAATACTGTTATTCTAATTTAATAAAATTTGAAAAAGTAGGTGTGGAAATAAATAATTATGGGACACTTTTTTTACATGCTGATGTATCATATCACATGCCATAAAAGAAAATTCTTCCTTCCTTGTTCAAAACAGCGGAATTTCATTTAAGAAATGAAGAGATATTCCTCAAAATTCTTTAACATCATTTACAAAGCATGAAGTTTTAAATTGATTATAATTAGAAGTACAAAAATCTTTAAAATAAGCTAGTAATTAAATGTATAATTTGTGAGTGCCAGTAAATGGAATGACTGCAAGAAATATAAACATTTAAATGTAAGAAAGGTTCCGATTATTTTAAATTGTCCTCTAATCAGGCTACCTATACGTAAATATTTTTTTAAAAAATATTATTTATTTCATTAAATGTATCCAGTCTTATGAAGCTTATATTTACATTTTGTAAGTGGCAACTTCAAAGTATATCACAAAACAAATTGCAATATTTGTCAGAAAAATTGGTAGAAAAGATAGATTTTTAAAAATTTAATTACGATTATCCAAAGCGATCCCAGCCGGATAAAAAATATCCGAAGCCAATAACATTTATAGGAAAATAATGTTTTGTAAAGTAAGCACATTTTGAAAAAATAATCTATAATAACTAACATGCTAGCTTATGTGTAATTAATACATTATATTATTTTCACTAATACTCACTATTCACCAATGCTATTACAACGTAGATGAATAGACTCACTTTCATTCTTAGGTGGAATTATATAAATTATGAAAATTTCATAATTAATGCTTATTTAAACAACCATTCCAAAACCGAAAGTATGAAACATGACAGATTGTATGCAAATTTTGCATAAGCATATATTTTGCTTCCTTTATTCTGAAAGTTTTAAATCCTTTTTTTTTTTCTCTCGAAAACTGCAACATTTATAAACATTCTCGTTTGCTAATATATAAATTTCGTTTCGTTTTATGAAAACTAAATGCAATTTTAATGTGCCAATAAAATCAGTTAATGCTGCTCGTCTATTGGCTTAATATTTACGCATGTAATATTTAAATTATTTAAATGTTAAGTATAAGAGTTTTAATGTATTAATGAAACTCGAATGCATCAATTGTACGCCAAAATACTACAAGCAATTACGTCACGTTATGATAAAGCAGGCGATTTTTACCTACTTGACAATTCGCACCTGCGCAGAAACCGAAATTTCGTCTGCTCATTGTTACGTCGCCGGTCTTTGGGCAGATCCAGTGGATCATAGTCGACGCGACGCCGGTCCTTTTTCTCCGGAACCTCCCTCGATAGCTCTCCGCCGGAAAGAAAGAAACAAATTCGCTAGTTTCGCTGCTGCGCTGAAACCTCTACTCCGCATTACACGTACTTATCCCGGCGTACTGACTCCACGTGAACAGCTGGTAGATTACCCTACCTCTTTTCGCAGTAAGATTCGGCAACGAGGAGGTGTTCTGCATATTTCTCATGTTCCATACAGAACTATGCAAATTTTTTGCCTTATCGAATCAACATCATCATCTCTAAACGTGTGCTCCGAAGCTCTTCCTGTTTGTTGCAGCTATAACTAGACGTGTTAGAAGGAACTGTGATTTCAAGTGTATTTCAGTCGATCAATTTTTATAGCGGTTTCATAGCCGCGCAGTTTGGTCATCATATATAAGTATCAGTGATATTTATTTTTAAAGAATTGTTATATTATTATTGTTTCGTGGAATTTTATCTAACACGTTGAAAAAGTTCCTGTCGGCGTTTTAGGGGCAGCATGTCTGTTTCAATGAATAACGTAAGTTAAGCTGTATTGTATTATTTTTCGTTTAATTTCATTTCAGAAGTTGAAATATAGAAGAAATTCTAATTTAAAATTCTTATTGGATGCAAATTTAATTAGAATCACGAGGGGGTGTTAACGCCCAATATATGGCCGAATGATTGCTTATTTATTAAAAGTTTTCTTGTTTATTTATATATACATTTGAGAATTTAATATTCCATAAGAATTTCCGAATTTAGTTTCGTTTTATATCTTCGTTTCTGAATAGCTCTCGATAGTCGAAAGAAACGTGAGCATATCGATCTTCCATCGAGGAAAAAAACGAAAAAAATACGCAATACGCATTACTTTCTGCCTTTTCTTGACCTTTCATTTTAAGAATATTATAGTCTCGAATGAATATTTTCTTTTTGGAAAAGTATCTACATTATATCTTCTTATTTCAGCGAATTCGTAATAGACTTGGAATTCGATGCAGAAAATTGATCACTCAAATTTTTCTCTATACTTCTACATTTTCCTGTTCTTATTATTTTATTGATGTTTAATTCGATTAAATACAGCTGCATTAATTGTCGAAATTGATAACGAATAATGCAATTAAAATTCACTTCTTGGGCGATTGCCAAGTAGGTGGGAGGGATGTGGAGATTAGAATTACGCCATGAGAGTACAGCCGGCAATAATATGAAGTCTTTAAATTTATTTTGGTGATGTTTTGGATATTAAGCAATGAACTTGTATTTCAAATAAATATCGTTGAAAGACTTTTAATTATTGGTTGTCCCGATGTGATAATCATTTTAAAGTGGGAAAAATCTATACTTTAACTATTGGAATATTTTCTTGGTCATCTTGAAGAAAAAAAACTAATTTCATATTTTTCAAACAATGATGCATGTAATATTGAATACTTTTCCTGTTTTATAGTTTCACTCTCATTCCTTTCCTCTTGTTTGAACTGGAATAGCTACAAGAAGTCAATTAAAATTTTAATGTTCAGATATTTTAAACAAATTAAAACTTGGTATCAAATGAATTTTTAATTTTGGAAGTAATGTATTGTTCATGCTTCTAACTTATTTTATTAAATTGTTACATTGCTCATTTATAGTTGCAGATACTTCTTTACCCTTTTTTTTTTTCTATCTGTAGCTTGTTTTGCAATAAAGTTTACTGTTTTTAAGATGAATATACTTAAATTTCTGCATTACTAATGTGTGATTATTTTTGTATTGTAGTACAAAAGCTTCATAAAAGCATTTGATTTGACTCTTCTAAATGCATCAGTGTAATTATGTGCTATAGGGGTTATAAATCCGCATGAAATTCTTGGAGTTGTACAATATTATGAATATTTAATAAATAGTATTGTTCAAGAAATGTCGTAAGGTATCTTCAAAATTTAACTTTTACTCCTACTAACAATGTTATTACCAAGTTTTATACCTTGGGTACCAAGATTACTATAGTCTGCCACTATTTTATTAATAAGCAAAACTTATAAAAATGAAACTTTCTTTTTAAAAAATGTCTTGTCTACAGAAACTTTAAATTTTACTTCGACTTTTAATAACTTTCTTGTTGGCTGCTTTTTATAGATTCTTCAGAAACATTTTTAAAAGGTTATTTTTCTAAGGAGTAATTGTAACATTATGTTAATGTAGTCGGATTTAAAGCTTGTTGGTATATGAGCTGTTTAACTTTTAAATATCTAGTAGTTTTTTTAATTTTCAGATTAAAAGTTTTCCAACAAAGGAAGTGCATAATCCTTGTTCATAATCTAAACTTAATGAAATTTCTCCCCTTTATTTATTTATTTTTTTTGCCGCAGTATGCTCCCAAATCTCAACCGAGAATAATGGAACTAACAAGTTCCTTATAGGTTTAATGAATATAGATTCAAATTAGAAGTTCAGTCTAAAAATATTTAACTTTTCTAGCTGCATATAATGCCCAGTATGTTAGATCTATTGTTGGAATTGGATTTTGATCAATTTTAATTAACCAATGTATTTTCTATTTTAATTATTATTGCTATTGTCTATTTCTGCCAAATGTTATAAGCCAAGTTATTTTATACATTTCATAATTCTCGTATTGCCAGCTTCTTAAGATAATTATTTCATTATATTTTATTAACTTGTAAAAATCTTGCAAAGATGTCTTTATCTTACAAGTAGACTTTTTGTATTTGGATTAAAAATTGGTCTTGAAGAACTGAAAATGTACTTGTTTTGTGTTTTAATAGTCTAGAATAATTTTCAGGTATTGATATTATAATGTGCCACTTAAGTTTTGTAAGATCTCGAGATTCTCTATTGAAATGTATCCGAATCTTTTGTCTAAATAAAAAAGCTCTTATAAATGAGTTGTTTTCCTATAGGGTCAGTACTTCAACACCTCGGATCTAGATGACAGGTATTTTACCAAAGACTTCTCAAAAAATAGTGATATATTCCAGAAGATAAATGCTATATTAGATCATTCTCTAGATATTGGTAGTGCCAATTCTATCAACAGAAGAACACAACAAGGTAAATACATACTTGTATAAAATGCTTTCTAAAGCTTTTAGTTTAGTTAACACTTGAGAATAAAATGTTAAATTCATTCCAAACTCTTTTCTAGATACAACAGTTGCTGACTTGCTTGGCTTAGGAAATATGTCAAATTATTGTGGTAAATATTTGTAAATTTTTCTTTATTTCAGAATGGATTCTTTAATATGCCACGTAAAATTGGCTAGGGTTAATCTTCTATATGCAAGAGTTAGATACCGGGACAAGAATTGGTTTATCAAATCATAAGCTTGGTTTTAAACTTTTTAGCTTATTAAAATGTAAGATGCAGTCTGATTCTTCCTTGGTATCTAGAAGAAAATTCCTAGCATCTTGCCTTTTACAAGAAAGCTGACATATAATAAAATACAAGGTGGCGATAAATGACAAACTTAATCACCCTTTGAAAATTCAAAAATAACAATTGAATATGTATTTTAAGCTGTATTTATTAAAATTTAAATAATACATATGGTATATTTGTGTGTACTTGCCTTCTATAATATATCTTTGGTTAACTTCTACAGTGTTTCATAAATACAGAATGGTACAGCTTTGATATGCTGCATCGCTGGCGATAACTTTGTTTTCGAGACTTTTTTTTTTCCCCCAACAGCTTCAATATAGGAACCCATTGGAGATATTTTATCTTGGCGGCTTAATGACAAGATGTTCAGTTAGGTGACAAAGTCGCCAATACAAGATTATCGCCAGTGATGCTTTATATAAAAGATGTTCCTTATTTACTCCTCATTAAGTCCTTAAAGTATAATTTATTTTAAGGAAACTGTATATAAAAATGCTACTCTTGAATGTTAAAAGGAATCTGTTTTATAGTATGAGTAAAAAGCTGCTATTTTTCTGTAAACTTGAATCTTTTTATATTTACCTCACTTTAATTTGAAATGAACTATAAGGATTAGCATTTGCCAGAAGGAAAAGGTTTGGATGTATTGCATCACTAACTTAATTCTGTTCTTAGAAGGTCTAATATGTAAATTCTTATTTCGATGCTGAAAATTCTCCATTTCACTTTAAAGATTCCTGTAGGAAATGAGCCAAATTCTTCATTGTAATTTTTGCTACTTCTTTCTCGAGTGTAAGCTAGTCAACTTAAACAAAACCGAGAGCCTTGGAGTTTAGAACTGTATGGTATAAATAAATCTTCTTTCTGTTATCTAAATATTATTACAGTAAATTCTCGATTATCTGGCATTCAAGCATCCGGAAAGCTCAACTAACCGGAAAAATTAGAAAATCAGTTTTTCTAAATTTTGCATCAGAGTGCCAGAATTTAGCATGCCTGAATTGCTCCATTCACGCAGCAATTTATTTCTGGAATGCAACATCCGTTCTACACGGAGGGGCATAAAAGGAAAAAAGCAATATACGGTACAGTGACGTACAGACTTGTTTTACGAAGGGAGGGGTTTAAAAGCAAAAATGAGAACCAAAGGAAAAAGTTCCTACCTTCTGCTAAAAAAAATGAAATGGACAACCAAAAAAATGGTTAAGGGATAGAATCGGTAAAAAAGACTACAATCTCCCCCATTTTTCCCATCGCACTCAACTATCCGGACTTTTCGCGTATCTGGAAATCGGCATTTCCCGAGCATGCAGGTTAGTTAAGCTTTTACTGTAGAAAAATCTACTTTTCCTTCTTTGAATGTATTAAATTCTATTGTTAATTAGGATGGGGGGAACTTGCCTTTTTTTTGTGTGTGTGTGGTACTTCATCGTTTTTACTTGAGTTTTCTATACTTTTATAGAAACTGGTTTTTATAAAAAAAAAAATGTAACATGAAAAGAAAAAAGTTTAAATTGATCTTCCTCGATACTTCTATTTTGTCAGAACTTTGGTCGGGAAAATTTTGAAGCGGTTATTTTCAAAACTGTTCCAGTGTCCGTTAGTAATTAAATTTTACAGGATCTCTGTATGGAACGAAATTGAAATAGATTTAGTGTTTTTTACTCTAACCAACAAATGTATATAGTGACTCAAAAAAGTATTGGGGCAGAATAAGCTATCGAACGTTTTGTGAAAGAATAAATCTTCTTTTTATTTCAACCAAATGCTTTTTGTACATGTCATATCTGTAGACTAAATAAAATCTAAAAACATGAAAATTAATTTACAGTATTATTACAGTAATACTGGAATGAATATTTCTTGTTGCATAACTGAAATTAATGGTCAAAGAAGTTTTGGGGCACGCAAGCAAAATTGTTCTATATCACTCAAACATTATTTCTTAATGTGTTGGTCCTCCTTTATATTTTGATTTCATTCAGGCATGGATTTCACAAGATTTGCACAAACATTTCCTTCTATTTTATCCCATTCAGACATGAGTTTTTCTCCAAGTTTATTTTTGCTAGAAATTTTAAATTTAGGAATTCTGTTATTCAAATGGCCCCAAATATTCTCAATGGGATTGAGGTTCGGACTCTGTGTAGGAGTTCTAATTACTTGGAGACAGTGATATAAAGCCCAGAGCCTGCAGATATGAGCATTGTGCTTTGGGTCATTATCCTGATAGAGTTTGTAATGTGGCAATATGCCCATTTTCTCGGCACTGTTTCAAATTTTGTTTTAAAATGCCTTAAATACATATATTTGTCCATCATTCCATCAATAAAATGTAAATTCCCCACACCCACGGCACTCGTACAGCCCCAGACCATCTGGCTACCACCACCATGTTTTACAGAAGGAGTCGGATTCTTCATTTCTAGTTCACTATTGGGTTTTCGCCATACTATTTGCTTCCCATCGCTTCCATTAACATTGTATTTACTTTCATCAACAAATAAAACTGAATTCCAAAACTCCGAAGGCTTTTTAATATAGGATTTAGCAAATTCTAAACGAGCTCTTCGATGTGCTTTACTGAGGAATGGTTTTCTTCTAGCTACTCGGCCATGAAAATTGTATTTTCTCAAGATATTCTAGACCAGTTTCTGGTTTAGCAGACTCATTAAAACTTTGTTGGGCTTTTGAAGTTAATTTGACTGCACTGGTTTTATGGTTGCAAATAACTTTTCTAACAATCCACCTTTCTTCACGCTCAGTGAAACACCTTAGGCGACCTGTTCTTGGTCTGATTTAACTGATTTTGTCTTGTATTTCGAAATTATATTATGTACAGTAGATTTACTTACTTTTACAATTTCGCCAATTTTTCTCTCGGAGTTTCCAATGACAAATGGTAAGTTCTCCGATGCCATTGGATATCTGATTTTTTTTTTTCGACCCATGCTACCATGCAAATGATGGACTAGAAGAATGCAGGTATCTCCTGCATTCTGCTTCTTAACTAGTGTTTTCTAGGTTTGCAATATTATTTGTAGTTGTATCAGACATTCTGCCAGAATTGGCTTCTTATCCAGCGGGTTTTCCTGAATGCCCCAATACTTTTTTTACCTTAATTTCGTAGTTACAGACGAACCATTTCAAATAGATCATTTCTATATTAATTGTAATGGTTGTAATAGATTTCTCGGTGTTTAGATACAAAAACTATTAAAATTATCTTTTTGTTTTTATGTAATAATAGAAATTTACGAAATAAACGCTTGAGCGTTTCTTGTGCCCCAATACTTTTTTGAGTCGCTGTACATTAAAATGTGCAGTACTAAAGATGGATTATGGTGTTTGTTTTTGCTACCTTGAGTTTCTTCCAGGGAGAATATATATACGTTAATGATATACCGTTTTTTTTTTTTTTTTTTTGATATGAATAATAATGGTTTTGTCTCCTTGTATATAATGTCCAAGTTCTTGAACTTGCATAAGAATAAAGGCTATTATAGATTCTTATGAAGGTAGATTTGATTTTATAATTTAGTTTTTGCTGTATTTTGACTTGACCGTAGACATAATAAGCTGAAAAATGGGTGCAAGGTTAGAGACTAATGCTGTCGACATATTTGGAAATTTGTCCTGGGGAAATTCTTCTGTAACACAATTGAATTCTAATAATATAATTCATAATTGGTTACTTTACCTAATGCCTTGTATAATTCTTCCTCTAGACTATATTAAATGCCATTTTGTTCCATATTGAATAGTTTTTAATTTGGCCCTTTTTTTCAAGTGTTTTTATACAAGTAAATATTAACCTTCTGCAGCTATTTAGAATAACCGTACAAGGGTATTCTTTTTGACGGAAACGTGTGTAGTTATCTTGTATATAGAGGTGCAACTCTAAAATAGACTAATTTTCTTGCCTATTTTATTTGTACAATTTAAATATCTTCAAACTTTGCTGAATTCCTTGTCAAAATCATATTGGACCTTGCTTATATTCATTTATAAATGACACATATTTACTTGGATTGCAGTACTTGGCTTTTTCAAACGATAAACTTGGTTAAAGTCTTAAGTTTATCTTTTAAGCTGAAAGAATGTGATGTTTGAAAATCGGTAATATTTATAAGTTTCTTTATAAATTTAAAGGGATAAAATATTATTTAACTGTATACAGAATAAAGTATTCTTTAAAACGAGTTTCTTATTTACTAGGGTCCCTTTTTAAATACATAGTAATTACCTTTGAATCAAAGATAAGCCAGGTTCTTTAAAAGGAAAGTCCTTAAAATATCAGTCTCCAATTGGATTCTAAGGCATTTTTTTCTAGCAAGTCTTGCTTTTCTTGAATTGATTGCATATTCAAATACTTGGTTAGTGTAATTAATATCCCTCGGCATCTGAAATCAAAGTTAATTTAAAAATAAGGATTTTGGCAACTAGCATTGGCTAGACGGGAAGCTTTCGTGTAGTTAATACAGTAATTGAGGGAAATTCTTTTAACGAAATTCAACTTCTCCAGAGTTGAATATATAGCTTATTTTACCTTAAAATAAGATGGCTACTTGTTGAGATAGTTATATTTTAAACGTTCTATAAAGAATAAAAATGATCGGACTTTTTTCTATGCAAACATAAAGCAATTGGGTTTATTGATTTCTTATTTGGCATTTTTTAAAGATTTAACTTTAATTCAAGCCTATTAAAGTATTGTATATGTTTGCTTTTATGAAAAAATAAGTGACAACATGGTTGGTTTGATACTAATATTGGCAACTTATGATTGCTATTTAAAATAAGTTAGAATTGTAAAGTTTTAAATGTTTTGATTCTATAAGAAACATTTAAGGTCTAAAATATCTTGAGTAAAATTTTGCTCTTTAACTTTTTTAAAATCGACTGAAGTTGAATTTAAATAGCTTGAAATTTAATACTTTATTATACCTATGAAAGAAATCTATTCTAAATCATTGTAAATACATTTTTTAAAATGTACAACTTTACGAGTCTAGAATCGAACTGAACTTTTTAAATACAAGACTTGATATTAAAATGCAGATTTTCTCATGTAAAAATTAGGTTCTTGTGAACAAAATGATAATTTCTTCTGAATTCGTAATTTCTTTCAGGTTCCAATTCCAACTTGTATGGATTACCAAATATAAATATTCCTAATGGAAATATCCCAAACAGTATGTCTTTCAATACTGGTTCAAATATGACCTTCAGTCAAACACAGAATAATCCTCTGAAGACTTTCACTTTAGGATCAATTAAGCCTTATGATAATCCTCTTAGTAAGCTGTTATCCCAAAATTGGTCTAATACACCAAGTGGTATGCGAGCTATTAGAGCTGCATCTCCACAGGTTTCCTTTGCACCGTAAGTATTATCTTGATATTGCACTTATCCAAGTTTCTTAAAAAAATTTCTAATATATTTCAATTTTATACATTATGTACAATGTTTGTAAAAATATAGATATAAAATTGCATTTATACCTACATATGTACCTAATCTTGTATTTACAACTATATTCTTTTAAGTAAACTTATTTTTTATTTCTCAGGCTAAAATTTCTTGAATGCTTAAACTATTTGAAGTAATGCCTTTCTTGGTTTAGCTGTCTTCATTTACAATAAGAAACGTAATTTATTGTCTTAAATTGTCAAGTTATTTGAATTTGGAATTTGTAAAATGTTTGACATAAAATATAACTTTCTATTGTAATAAAACTACATATTTCTTAAACAAATCGTAAAATTTTAAGTATATAGAATTTTTAAACTGTCTTGCAAGAATTTCTTAATTTTAAATATTTAAAAGTTGTCTTCTAAGATGGGAATATTTAATTACCAAGATTTAACAGAAATCTTAGCTTTTGAAATTTTAAATATAATTTTTACTATATATTATACACGCATGCCAATTTTATTAATCTTGGAAATATTTCTTTTACTAAAGTGATTGTACCTCAACACTTGAACAAGCTCTCCTTATGGGTTGTGAAGGACTTAGAGATAATAGAAGTTCATCACCTACAGAATCGGATACCAGTGGTATTAGTAGTGTGTCTGAACTTAGCAGTATTTCAGATCTGATGGTAAGGGTTTCTTCTAAAATTATCACTTTTTTTTTTCGTATATAAAGGCATAAACCAAGATGGTTATTTTACAAGAAAGTTTAAAATTGTAATTCAACTTGAGATTCAGATTAGATTTGAAAGTTCGACTTTCAATATAAATAACTAAGAAATTGTACCATCTTTGAGTAACTGTCTTGGATTAGTGACCAATATAAATGAAGCAATTGAATCTTGATTAGATTAAAATTAGTCTTATGGAATGTTACAAATTTAAAGATTGGGTTTTTCCTCTTCCTAATTGGTTTATATTTATATACAATCCTTATCAAACTCTTCTATCAGATGGACTACCTTAAGCTACTGTTTCAAGCTGAATTAAAAATTAGTCTTGACTATTGAACGTAATTTAACCAGTTGTATGTATAAAAGAGAAATTGGGAGAATCTTGCAAGAGATTTCAAGAAGATAACTTTCACTTTAAAATGAAGGTTATCTAGTTGATAAAAACTAGAATAAAGTAATCTAGTAAGAAAATTATTTGAAATGTGTATTGTCCTTTTGAAGTAGGATAGGCTCCAATTGTCTCGTAAATCTTGTCTAGAAATATTTTTAACAAAGTATAGGCTAAATTTATTGGCGTTTTTAAATTGTAATATTGGCATACAATTCCTGAATTTAAATATGAAACTAGATATTTATGCTATTAAGTTAGAAATGTTTATGCTTATTGGATTTAAATATCTTAAATTCGTTTTAATTTAGTTTCTTTTGATGTTCATAAAAATCGTTGTATAATTTTGATTTCAAATATTTCTTCTCTTTCAGAACAACTTGAACTTGGGGACCACAGTTGGTACTGGATCTGGAGTTGCATCTACACCTTCTCTTAATGGCAATGTCAATTGCCGACCAGATGATGCCTCGGTTGTGTCGTCGCCTTTTTTCTTAGATAGAAGATGGTCGGTCAATTCGTCTTTAAATGTGAACTTTGGCGATCTTGATTCTATTGAAAGAGCTGCTAGGCTGTACAGGAATGCTGCATGTATGAAACTTTCTATACATCACAATTCTATCTGCAACTGTTTAATATTAAGAATTGATCTATACAAGAAATCGTATTAAGATTTCCTTCACTATTCGGTCTACCTTCATATACTCCTTCATAATTTGTAAATAGAATATTTATAAGCTTGCAAAGTAATTCTAGGTCTTGGCATTTATTAAGATGATCCCTCTTGATACTTCAGTAGTATTTTCAAATAGATTCTAGAAGTTTCAGCCTCTTGATCAAGTGTCATCTTTTCAATTAGGTAGTAAGCATTTTATTTTAAATGGGATTTTTTTAGGTAAATTTTGTCTTAAGAAGTCTTTCTTCTAAAATTTAAAGCTTGTGCCTGAAGTCTCGTAATGAAGCTAAAATTTACCTTTTAATAATAAAGGGATTTTTCTGAATAGGTTACTGTCTACATGTATGAAGTAAAACCTTAAATCGAAAAGTTTTGATGCTTGTTAGAAAATAAGGGGTGAATGTTTGTCCTAAAATGCTTATGATTGTAATTTGTATTGAAGCTTTTATTGGTAATTTTATTAAAACACTAATCTCAATTATAATGTATAACTAATGCAGAGAACTTTAAAATTATTTAACATTCTTGTGATTTGGAGCTTTTTGTTAGATAATCAGTTTTTAACATTTTGATTTTTTTTTTTTTTTACACATGGTTCTTGTTTTTTATCGTATTGGCCATCATATATTTAGAATGTTTATAATATACATATAATTGAATGTGTTTTGCTTAGCATTAAGAGTTTTTATCCTATCTTGTCTTGTTATAAATTAGACTCTGCTTCCTAACATTCTTCATGCTAACTTTGTATATCGGTATGAATAACTTAAAATTTTATACGCTCCTATGAGACTATATACAATTTACTTGTTTAATAGTATTTATAGATTTTGTCTTTTAACCCATCTATTTTATATAACTCCCAAGAACTGAAATTTCATCCATGTATTAATTCTTTATATTTAAAAATCGCGTTGCCCTTCCCCCTTAAAGTTTACACTAAAGTTTTATAGTGACTATTTTAAAATTGTAAAGTGGCTGTCGGAACATCTCCATTTATTCTACTTAAAATCTTCGTATTTGCAGCCTTCTGTGAAGCTAGTTGCACATGGAGTGGTCATCTACCTCCTCGGACTCATAAGAATCCAACATATTCCTGTAAAGTTTTTCTGGGTGGCGTACCATGGGACATCACTGAAGGTAAAAATTGAATAGTCTCCTGGTTTATAGTACTTTCTCTCCTATTTTTACACGTATACAAGAATGCACAAATTGGATGGGTATATTCTTCAACAATAGAAGTTTAAAAAATTAATCGCCTTTCATAATTTTTAAACTAGTCTAGTTTAACTGCGTCATGGGTCGGCGTTCTGTATGTGTTTTATGATCTGTAATATAGTGCATGTCTTAAAATTGTGTTTTCCAGTTGAGCCATCTTGTATCTAAAATTCAAATATCTTTATTTCTTGGATGTGAATGTGTTCTTTAAATACAGTATAAAGAACATTCGCATCTTGATTCATTGTATCTGGTTTAGAATTTGTTGCCAGTTTTTCTTAAAATGTTCTATATTAAATTATAAAATGATGCTGAACTTGTATATAAAAAGGCATTTATCTTTAAATTTTTTTTTTGTGAAGAAATTATCAGTTTATTTTCCTCGTTCGTGCCTAAGGTTATGTGAAGCCTGA
Organism: Araneus ventricosus; assembly: GCA_013235015.1. Taxonomy (NCBI): domain Eukaryota; kingdom Metazoa; phylum Arthropoda; class Arachnida; order Araneae; family Araneidae; genus Araneus; species Araneus ventricosus. The sequence continues at coordinate 18,790 of BGPR01014437.1, forward strand.
CCTACATTGTTTAGGCTTGATTTGAATGACTGAATTCTTAAGAATAAGGACATTATATTTAACCCTATTCTATTTCTGATGGTATTGTATAGTCTATCAATGAAATGGAAGGAATTTCCAAATTTTTTATTGCTCGCATTTCTTTAATTCAAGGTGGGTAGGAAGAAAATTCTTAAGGGGGAATTCACTACTTTAAATCTGAGATTTAATTACAAAACTATTAAAAAGCAAATATTAATTTTTAGAGTACTAATTTGAATATACCAGATATTAATACTAAACTATATAGAAGTCCCTGGTTTTTGTATTTCTTGCACTTCTTCGCCTAAAGTGTTTAGTTGGTACAGTTTAGGCATTTTGTTAATTTTGAAGAGTAAACTAATGCATTTAGCTTTTCTCGTTTTAAGTTTGCATCTTTTAATAGCGAGAGCTTTTTCCTCTTGTGACCCTAACATGGAATATTATGAAAGCTAGAATTAAAATGGCTCGTCTAGAATTAGTAAGGCTAAAGATCTTGATCTTGATTTTCTTCCTAGACAAACTATCCTTGAGCTTGTTTTTTTTTTTTTTTCCATCTTTCCAATCCAGATAGGACTTTAAATACAAGATTTCAAGTTCAAAGTTTAAAATTTAGTCCTGGAAAGGTTGGGACTTCGTATTGAAAGTTAGGCTGTAAACTTCATATTAAATTTTTTTTTCTGAAGGTGTCTTGTTTCTATTTTTATATTGATGCTTGTAAACTTGTTGATGGCTATTTCTGGATAATAAAACATTAAATTTTTTAACATTTATTTAGTTCGAAGCTCTTAACATGGCAACAGAATAAACTTTTGAGAGACTAGTTGTATTTCTAACACTTTAATTAAAAACTTAAATTTTAATGGTTGGTTCTAGTATATAAACCTGGCCAATACACATGTCCCTGTAATCTCGAAGGTTAAAATAATACACAACAGAAAAATCAGTGTTTTATATATAAAGGGATTTATTGCTTGGTTACTATATGTTCTATAAAGTATTGCAAATGCAAAATGAAATTGTTAGTTCAAAATTTACTCTTGGATAAGCTTGGAATCTCTTTATAGAAGTGTAATAAAGATTCCAACCATTAAAAAAACTGCTGAAAGCAAATAATTTTGAGGGAAGTTTTTACAAGTATCGAGTTTAATCAAGAACATTAAATGCAACTTCTGATCTATAAAGTAATGTGGAAGATCTTGATAAAATGAGCTCTATCTTGATCTATACTGATTCTTGACTTTTTATTCATCTTGACTTGGAATAAAAGTTGAGCAGTGGCTATCTATTGTGTTAAATTACATCAAATTTTTCCTTGGGATCTTTTGGATTTTAAATGACAGTGAAAATTTAATTTGGAGAATCGTGTATATTTAATATAATCTCGTAGACTCATTTAAACCTGAACCAATATAAAATTCTAGAATGTGAAAGCTAAGCAATGCCCCTTGTTCCAACTTTTTTAAAGTTGGAAATACCATGAAGTTCCAACATGATTATTTCAAACTAATTTAGAAATGGTTAGGGAAAGAATCGACCTTATAAAAATTTTTTGTCTTGCTTCTGCCATGGTATCGGTATAGTAGGATTTATAACAATGAATTTATTGAAACAAAACAATATATTATGTTTATAGCTGGCCTTGTTGAAGCTTTTGCTCCCTTTGGACCAATCAAAATCTTGTGGCCTGGAAAAGAAAATCGTAATGCTTCTTGTCCTCCTAAAGGTAACTAACTTTCGGTATTTTATAGCTATTTACACTTTATGTTCGATTTCTTTTTACTTACACAAGTTTTCCCCTTAGCTGGATATGTTTATATAATATTTGAAGCTGAAAAACACGTTAAGGCTCTGCTTCAAGCCTGTACCCATGACTACAGCAATGGAGGCAACTGGTATTTTAAGATTTCATCAAGGCGCATGAGATCAAAAGAGGTATTTGTTCTATCTTGTGTTTAACTGGATTTGTCCATCAATAATATAAAACTTAAAATGGTTTTTGTTCCCTTTTCTCTTCAAATTATCTAAAATGTCTTCCTATTAATAATGTAAAGCTTTTATCTCTTTTGAAACTGCTTCTGTTCCTTTAGATTTAGTCTTAAAATATTGTCTGGTATATATTGTAGCGATTGCTTTGATTTTTAGACACTTCAGTTTTGCTAAAAATCTGACATTGCCTATTGCTCTTAAAGACCTTTATAAAATGTTAGAAATGTAAATCTAGACTGTAACCAGTTTATTCCAGAAATGGTCTTTCTAAATCATAACTTCAAAAACATTTTCTATTGTATGTTGGTAGTCAAAAAATCTAGCTTATGATATCAAGCTATGTAATGAATAGCAATTTAGCTGAATACCTACATATTCTGTCGAATTCCAAGCCAAATACTAGCTTTTGAAACATTTTAATTTTGATCGTAAATAAAATTTCTCTAATTTTAAATGAAAAAAAATAATGCAAAATCAGTTTTATTAATCTTTTATCATACACATTTTACATTATTACATTTAAAAGAATATTAACACCTTGTTGTATTTTAAATACCTTGATTCCAATTATAAGAATCACTCTTCATTTTGGGATTGCTCTGAAATAAGTTGTTACATAACATGGTAGTGATAAACACGGAAGAAAATTCGGAGGATAAATTTAAATTGGTGGAAACCTCCAATAGCTAGGATGGAATGTCCAGTTAATTGATGGAAATATTTGTAAATCCAAAAGGGAGAAATGTCTTGTGGCTCCTTCAAGCGCAATATATAGTGAATGTATTTTCTGAAGCTAGTAATACATATGAAACCAACTGAAATTGTTAGTGTTCTTGCATTATTTCGGTCTTTAATTATAAATTATATGCAACTTTATTAAATATGCTTGTACACTATGCAACTTAAAACCGAGTATGTTAGGTTTTTATATAAATCTTATAAATAAATATATCTTTGTTGAATATATTTAAAAGCACATTTTTGAAAGACTATCCATGAATTTCTTTGGCCGAATATCTATTTAGTATACGGCCAGACGCATATTCGGCAAAAGGGCTAAATATTTGTTGCATCCCAACTATGCAGTACTGTGTTTTAAAGACGTTAACCCTCCAGCGGGCACATGTATTAAAGAGATGCTTGAATTGTTCATTGTATTGTATATTTATATCTATCTTTTATAAATTTAAGTGCAATTTTTATTTATAAAATCTTTGTTTACTATTAAACTAAAATACTGATAATTTAAATAAAAGCTGGATTTATTTTTGTGGAACACTTTATGCAATTCAATGTACAATAGGTCGTAAAATTTGTGCAGGTGCTCCCGCTGGAAGGTTAAATATAAAATGGCTCCATGACTAATTATGCTCTTATTTAATCGGCTACATAATTCATCTATTAACTGCATCGTATTGCAGTTGTTAATATTGGGACTTGGAAAGATAATGTTTTCTTAAAATGGTTAAATTTCTCTTGTAGGTCCAAGTAATTCCATGGGTGATAAGTGATAGCAACTTTGTGCATTGCCCATCGCAGAGATTAGACCCCAGTAAAACTGTTTTTGTTGGGGCACTACATGGTATGTTAAATGCTGAAGGCCTAGCTCTAGTCATGAATGACTTATTTGGAGGTGTAGTTTATGCTGGAATAGACACTGACAAATACAAGTATCCAATTGGTAAGTAATTTTTTCTTGCGTAAACTGTTTCAAGATCTTTTGATGACATGATTTTTAAAGTCTTGTCCAATTTTTACAGGTTCTGGTCGAATAACTTTCAATAACCACAAAAGCTACATGAAAGCTGTAACTGCTGCTTTTGTTGAAATTAAAACTCCTAGGTTTACTAAAAAGGTACTATTGAAATGTTTTATTGTTTGGAGATCTGATGTGCATTTATAGATTATCTGTAATTCAAGGACATTTTTTCCCTTTTTGGTCAAATGGTTTCTAATGTTAAAATGCTTCAAAGTTGAGTCGTTATTATAGCTTGTCTTACATGTTCTAGCAAGTGATGAAGTTGCATAAATTTTGAAATTGTAATTAAAGTTTGTATCGACTTCTGAAATATCTAAATTTGCTTATTTGTTAAACTCTAGGGTTTTTTTTTTTTTTTTTTTTTTTTTTTTCCATGGCTTCTTGGACTTGACTGTCAATTTATCAGCATTGCTCAACTCATTTTAATTTAATTTTCTATGGACAGATTACCTTATTTTGATTTTTGATTTACCTTATGAAAAATAAGCATGCATTTGTCACAGTATTGTCTATAAACAGGTTCTTGTGCCATAGAACTAAACCAAATCTCAATTGGCTTTGGATGCATGGTATGTTCTATGAAAGTAGTTTGTAATGTGATATAACTAGAGGCGAATTAACTTTGGTCGGATGTGTACATTAATTTTGGTTGTTTATTGAAGTTGGGTTGTATTAAAAGCACTCTTGTTCTTGAATTGGCCTATAAAAATGAATTTTCCTGAACTAGGTTTTAAAGATCTTTGAATATATCTTATTGTAAAATGCGATATCCTACATATAGGTACTGAAGATTGCCAAACTCAGTCTTCTACTATATTGTATACCCATTTTTATGTGATGTTGTGCATTTAAATTTAGCAATGTTTTTCAGTTGAGGAGCAGCAATTGCCGATCCTCAATAATTTTTTTTTAAATGTAATCTAGTCTGAAAGTACCAATATTAAATATGTATTCTAAGTTAACTTTTTCAAATCATTTTTAATGACCCCTCATTTTTAATTGCTTCTACTTCCATCTTAAGTGCACTACAACTTTCATTTAGAGTTGCAAGTCTTCCGGGAAAATCCCCTTTTTGCCATGTATAACCTCTTGGTGCATTGTTGACTACCCTTTTTATGCAAGCTGATAACGTGCCTCTCGTGTGTCACCTCTTTAATCCTGGTCATGGAGCTATGCATAAAATGATCCCTTGACCTATGAAAATGGTAGCATCTTCAATGATTGAATAAAAGATGGAATTGACTAGTCATATTTAGTTCATTTTCCTTCATATTTAATAATTTATCGTATGTTTTAATGTATATGTATATATACCTAGGAAGTGCATCTTTGAGTCTCGTTTGAAAATGCTTTTTGTAACATAGTTTGATATTTCTTTCCTTTTGTAACATGTATAAACTCCATCTACAAACTTCAACTAGATTTTCAATTGAATGCCTTTATTACGATTAACTCCTATAAGTGATCTAGATTGTTTGCAGTTTAATATTGGGTCCTCAAAATTTTACTACTTGAAATAAATGCAAGTAATCTAGAAAGTTCTACTTGTCGGGAAAAACCAAAATAGCTTGATTTCAATATTGAGTGAATTTTTAGAGCAGTGATGGGTAAGCTAAGTGTAGCCTATTTAGCGGCTCTATCTAGATCACAATAAGTTTTCAAATGGTAAAATTTAACTGGTACATTAGGTTTTAAACCCGTTTATTAACTTTTAGAAATGCAATTACAGCTTCATTCATTGTATTAGTATTAAAGAATTTAAAATATTTTAGTCTTTATTCAGTATTATATTGGCCTGCCATCTCTCTACCCAATATTGATGGTTATACATCCCTTGTTGAGAGAATTCAAGCTATGTTTATGGAAGTCTAATTGCTATTAATTTCACTGTTCTTTTTTAAGTAAAAATTTCTAAACGCGTTATTATAGAAGTTTTTAAAGGTTAAACTTGAGATAAAAAAAAGTGTTCACTAGAATGCATATGGCTGCTTACAACCCATCATTTTAATTGTCCTAGAAATGTATACATCAAAGTTCTGTTTGGTTAACTTTATATACTTGATTGTCTATAAAAACTCGACTCCTGGTTGCTGTATTTCTAAAATTGCTCTTTTCCTCTTGAATTGACAGTTCTTCACAGTTGGTACTTTTTACTTGCATTAAAAATTTTCCTCTTGGAAAAAGTTTTGATCTATTGTAAGTTATGTATAAAAAAATCCTATAACTGCTGATGTTCGTTAAGTTTGCATTTTATTGAGCTGAATTCATCGGCAATAAAATGTGGAACTAATCCAGTTTAAAGAATTTATGTTGATCTTGTTTTAGAAGATATTTAACCCTTTCAAGGCTATTTTTTTCTAGTAATAGTATAATACAATAACTTTAGGGTTGAGGTTAATTAAAAGAAATTCATCTAGCTTATTGGATGATCTGTTAATTTTATTAATAAAGTCGATTCTTGGTTACGGTTCGAGATAAGAAGAAATTGGAACATCTAGGATTTCATTTCGTCAAATTTTTTCGAGAACTTTAAAATGGCCTACCTTTTTGTACATTTTAAAAATTGATGAATTGGGTACTTCCCACCGTCTTTGAAAGGGTTAGCTGGTAACTATATAGCCTTCTAAGGAATGGTTGTGAAGTTGTAGGTAGCTGTGAAAGAATATCCTAGTCTTGAATGTCGTATTAATATCTGCAGACATGAGTATTGAATCAATTTTCATTGATGTAAAATTGCATGAATGCTGTAGCATTCAATATTAAAAATTGCCCATCTCCAAGTTTATCAATGTTTACTGTCCAGAAAACTTGCTAAGCTAGGGGATAGAATCTTTAACATACTCCATACCTTTAAAATACTTGTTCAAAATAAAATCCTTATTGGTTACGTATTAATCGGAGGCTAGAACCTGAATTTCGAAGTGAAATTTATTCATTGTAACTGTTATTGTGAATGTTCAGTCGGGCTTGATTAATGTAGTACTTATGATGGAAGCCATTAATGCATCTTAGTCATGCTCTTACTATTCATTATAGAAGCAGTAATTGAATTGTTATCAATTACTCGGAGATCTATTGGTAATCTTCCTTTTAGTCATGGCTCTCGGTTTTCTATATTCTCCATAACTATCTAGTTTCAATCTACCTCCTTCAGCTTCTATTAAAAAAAACCTTAAGAAGGTGGTTTCTGAACCCTTCATTTAGCATATTTTAAGTGTAATGTTTTTATAATATGTAAATATTGCTTTTCTTGAATTGGATGAAAGTTTAACTTCCTGTAGGCACTTGTGAACCAAGTAGATTTGTCTAATGGATTTCTTCTCCTAGGTACAAATTGATCCTTACTTGGAAGATGCCATCTGTTCCAGTTGTCAGATCCAACAAGGGCCAATTTTCTGCAGGGATGCCGCCTGCTTCCGGTACTTCTGCCGCAGCTGCTGGCAGTGGCAGCATTCGGTGGATACTTATCGAAACCACAAGCCTCTGATGCGTAACAAGAGCAACCGCTAAATGTTCCTGCATTGACCAGCTGAAAGGACTATGCACATGCATTAGCTTGGAAGCACCTGCCAGTAAACGTTTGTTTCTCTGCCCCTTTTCAATGTATGTTCATTGGAATATTGTTTTTATTGTCCTGGCAGGGCCTTTTCATTTGCTGTTCAACAGGAACTTTTATTGTTGGTGTAACGTTCCAAAACTAATATTTGATCGGACGACTTCAGAAGAAGTCTTTTATGTTGATGTTTATGTTGTACAAAGTTCCTTCTATGCCAGAATTATGTTTAAAACTGTGTGAAAAATGACGTGATATTTTATGTTTGAAACCGTGACGAGACGTCACTTAGATTTTTCTTACAGCTTTTTAGTTTTATCAAGAAGAGCTTGTTTAATGGGATAGTTATTTTGGGGGTTACCAAAGATTATATTTTAAATCGTTTTTCTATGGTACCACGGCTGTGCGGGCTTTCAATATTACGCATTGTTAGAAATTACAAGTGTCGACGTACTAGTGAAAAATAGTATTTAACCCTTGGATTTTAAAGTAACATTTATCATGCAGCCTTTCTGGACTTTAATAAGCATTTATTATATGTATGTAGCTTATGAGAATTTTAACTGGAACACTTCTGGTCTGTGCTGTATTTTCTCTGCACCCCCAATACTTGTTGCTGATGTTGGCATTAGCATTGAATTTTAAGCATAAAAGAAACTAGTCTCATTGCCTTTTTCTACATTTCAGAGCTAGGTACTTGTTCCATGTTTTTTAACCTTACACATTGTTATTTAATCACAAATGTTCTTAATGGGCAGCGTTGGATACGTGTGCCATTTTGTTTAATTTTTCTTATCCCACTAGATTTATCATTTATCAAGTTTGTGAATTTTTCGAAGGTTTGAAACTGTTTCATATGTTCTTAACTTGTCATCAGAGCATTTGGAATTTTTTGGCAAATGTCTGTTCTTTAAAAAATCATTTGTTTTTATTTTTGTCTGAATGGGTAGTAAAATGTTCTTAACCAACTCTTAGGGGGAAACAAATCTAATGTTTAGCATTCTCTTCCATGTCCATGTGCCTAACTACTTGCCATAGATGTCAAGGCTAGTCATTTGAAGTTCCTCGTGTATAGCTAGCCCGGAAACAAAATGGCCTTTTTCTAGATTTTATCAATTGCCTTTAAATAAATCACTTGGTGTTTAATGTGTGGCAGCACCATAGTCATTGTGATCATTTATTGTTAAAAGTACTAACAAAGGAGATGGCTATGGTTTTGTGCTCATAGATTTAATTGACTAACCTGAGTATGAATGTGAGAATTTATCGTTTTAAAACTAGCTTTTAATTTGAAAGGCACAGCAGCTTCTGTGTGCAATACGGGTACTGTGCATTCCATGACCCTCTTCCTTTTGCTGAAATTGTTTTAATTGTTTAATGAATACAGATGTATTTGGCTGTTTTGTTTTCAAATAGATTAATAAAGCATTGAAAAAAAAGTTCACTGTGTGCTTCTTTCTAGTCCTTGGATCCGATTAAAGAGTGAAATTAATTTCAATTGTTTCTGTGTATAACACAGACCAGCACTAACCCGAGGTTTGCAGAAAGTCGGGTGGTTTTTAGTAAATAAGTTGCTTTTTGAAATTGGCTTGTCTGATCTTCTATAGTGAAAAATCTGGACGAATTAGGAGAGGCTATTTAATGAAAGTTTATGTGAAATATTCGATAAAATACTCGGTTATTGGAACTTGAAATTAACTTGAGTAAAATGGCAAATATGAAATGTGATATTCTACTAAAACAAAATTGGAAGTAAAACGGTACTTGCAGGCAAGCCCTGAAGCATAAAAATTTGGTATGCAATTTAAATGTTTCTAAAATTTGAGCACTTCCTCTTGAATCTCGTCTTAAAAATAAATCTCTTGCTAATGGAAACATTTTTTTGGCGTACAAATCTAGGAAAATTTAACGGGCAATTTTTTTTACAAAAATTGCTTCTATGCTGTATTGTTCTTGTTAGTCTTGGACTTTTAGCTAACTTATCTTGTACTGCTGTTCATAATCTCGGTGGAGACTTGATTCTAGTAAGAGGAGCTTAAAAGGTGTGTTGTTACATAATGGTAATGTTCTTGCTTCAATTCCTGCAGCTTATTTGGTAATTTTAGGATTCGTATGGAATCCTTGATTTTTCTCATTAAAGTAAAATGGCAAATTTGTGGGGATTTTAAAATTCTTAAACAATGTTGGGGCAGCGAAGTAGCTTCGCAAAAATGCAGTTTCCAGTAGGATGGTAGATTTAAAAATAACACTAAATATGAAAATGTCTGAAGTTTAGGTTCAAGCAATGCGATTTGGCAGAACTTGGTGGATCCAGAACAAGTCGGTCCCCTTGCACATAAAATCGGTGGTGGTGAATCTCGAAGCAGTTGCCCCCCTACGCACACTCGCATAATTCTGCGAGGAAAAACTTTATTTCATTTTAGTTGCTTAAAACTGGAATTGCAAAGTTCAATGGTGTTCAAGGAAGCTATTAAATTTTGCAACAAAACTGACATTCTGTTATTTACTCTCGTACTGCTGGGAATGGAATAAGGAATGGTGTAAAAAATATTGCAGGACATCTTGTGGTATTGGTGTTCCCGTCGATTTTTCTTAACGGAACTTGGTATTATTGATTCTGGACATGACAACTGCACCATCTAATGCATAATTTGGAATGCACTTTAGGGAATTTAAGTATTTCACTGAAGAATGGCAACCACTCATTGTTGGTATACAGAAAACGTACCTTGGATCATCGAACGACTTGACATTTCCGAATTGCACCACTCGCAGCAGGTTGGACAGACTACTGTAAAATGGCTAAAATTTCATGCCAGGATTGACTAAATACACCCAGATAACCCTCGAATTTCAAATAGAAATTTCGCCACATTATCGCGTTGCATATCAATGACGCATCCAAAAAAGTAAGTTTAAGGAATTGTCGCAAGCAACAATTGAAATAACAGAGGAAAATTGGAATCGGTAAACTTGGGCAGTTCGCCAGATGCAGATGATACAAAGCAGTATTCAGTAAACTGAAGAGGGGAAAAAAGTGGCACATGTCGATAGCAGCAAATGAGAAACCGCTTGGGAAGAGCTTAACCTTGAAAACAACTCGGTTTTCTAAATGATGAGAACTAAGAAAATATATTGAATTCTCCCAAATACTAGGTTTCTCTACCTTGGCTTTCCCTAGTTCAGAGAAAGTAAATGTTCTTGATTACATATTCCAAAAAAATTCCCGAATCGCCTGATAGTTGCGATAGAAATCGTATATCTACTTGAGACAGTTTATAACTACGTAAACGGTAACATTCAAGATCCTATGACTTCCCTCGTCATTTCGGCTCAAGTTATTGCAATTATCAAGAAATGTGTCTCCAAAAAAATAAACTTGTACGAAATTCAAAATATTTCAATCGTGAGTGTTTCAATTGCTTATCTCCTAAAGCTTTTTTCATAAGTCGTTGCTTTTGTCCAGGGTGCGTAGCGTCCTGAAAAGTGCTTAATTTTCTCGAAGTGTAAAAGAAACATCCTTTTTTCCTTTCTCCAGACTCTAAATACGATAAATCGAAAGCATAGTCATAAAGCTTTATTTATCGGATGTATTGAAGAAAACCGACGAAAGGCAAGGAATCCAGGATGAGATAGATCCAGGGGTGTTAAGATAACACTTATAGTCCAGTCAATGCAAGCCCAAAATGGGGGTGAAAAAAAGAATTAAATCTTGTAGTTTTGAAAATTGGTACACATGTTCGGGAGGGGCTCCTGATGAACATATTAAAAATCCCCGGTCCTGGGGGGGGGAGGTCGCGCCGCCCCTTTTGTAGTCTGTCTTGAATATCTTAAACTATTCAGTTTTCAAATTGCAACTGATTTAAAAAATTTAAAGTGCGAAATCCTCTACAAATACATGCTTTTATTTTTCTTGTAGCTTTAATAGTTTCTGAAATATTTAAGAAAGACTAAAAAGGGTATGAAATCCAAGATTGTAGCAAACTTAGAAGGCCATTATCTCGGAAACTATTAAAGCTAGAACAAAAATAAAAGATGCTTTAGTAGGGAATTTTACTTTCTTTAATTTGTTGCATCACGTGTGATTTTAAAATTAAGTAGTTTTTCGAGGTATTCAAGAAAAACTAAAAAAAAGGGGGGATAAAATCCAAGATGGTGGCAAACTTTGAGACTCATTACCTCCGAAACTATTAAAGCGAGAAAAAAAGCATTTATTTTTAGGGAATTGCATGCTCTTTAATTTGTAATTTGAGAACTGAATAGTGTTCGAGAAATTCAAGAAAAACTAAAGGGAGATGAAATCCAAGATGGCGGCGCGAGCTCCCCCTTCTCCCTCAGGATCGGGACTTTTAGTATGTTCGCCAGGAGCCCTTCACGAACCAGTGTACCAATTTTCAAAACTATACGATTTAATGTTTTTTTTTTTTTTAAACCCTTCGTTGACTGGATATTGATAACCTTCTTTCCGCTGCCTCTTTCTTCAGCAATGGGCACCGCTATATATTGAAATACTGGAATGGTTATCCCGAAGAGGCAAATTAACTGGTAGTCCAAATTAACCGATTTATTAATTTTAAGGAATGTTGTAGAAGGTCAATCGGATTTTTATTATTAATCTGATAAAAGTTGACTTAATTTTTGGTAATGACAATTTGCATTATTATTTTTATTTTTTTGTCAAACCAAAAAAAGCATCCTTTATTTTGCAATAGAAGACGTTGTGCAAATTCAGAAATAAGTATTAAAATTAAAAAAAACGCATTTTAAAAATTAAATATATATTTTTTAAATTTTCCAATAAAACTATGCATTATTATAAAACAGAAATCATATGCTTAGAAAATACATGGATCTACGTATACATGTACAAAGGTGCTTAGTTTTTCTGGCTAAGGTGCTTAATAGTGCTTAATTTTTGCTGCAGTTTCTCACTACGCACCCTGTTGTCTTATTACTCAAATTTCTGGAAATCGGCCACCAAAATTGTTTCTTGGGCCAGAGAAGGACTAATAACTTCAGTTTCCGACCTATCGGCTTGCTTAGTTAAAAATGATTCATTTTTCCAAGATTTTAGTAGCTACAGATAATCCTCCCTGAACAATTTGATTTTAGAGAGCAACAACTTATCCTTTGAAGAATTACTAACACGGTGGAGAGTAGCAATGCACTTAGATAAACCCTGTCATTCACGATCGCTCCACTTCACGCAAATGGTGTGATTGCACTCCACACCAGGGCCGACCTGAGGGGGTTTCGAACGGTGTGAGCGCACAAGGCCCCGCGCCGCTGACAAATTTTGCAAAATGAATATGAACTACATTAGTTTATTTAACAAAATAAAAATTTGCCATCAAGGTTGGCCTTCTAGGACACAATATTTATTTAAAAATTTATTTGAATTTTTTCCAAATTTTGCTTCTGTTCTAAAATTATATTTAACTTGCCAATTACCGTCTCATCTGTGAAAAGATCTTTATCAAGATTAAAAATAAATTACTTGATCTATAACCATTAGTGAAGAACGACTGATTTGCTTAGACATTTTATCCATCGAATCCGTATTTACCAAAAAGCTAAATTATCTTGTCGACGAATTTGCTATAAAACACGCAAGAAAACTAAACAAAAAGCTCGTTTTGCAAACTTATTCTACTAAGTCGCGTACCAAATTGTATTTATGAAACAATTGCTTTTATTATTTAATTGATTAACTACTTTTTGGGGTAATTGAAATATGGACTTTATAAAAATTTATTTTTTATCATTTTCATGTATTCCTTAAGTCTTTATTTCACTCAATTGCTCTATGTAATAAATAGTAAAGCAATAAATTATTTCATTGTACAAAATTTGTTTCAAGGCCCTTCAAGTCTGCTTGCACCAGGCCCTGCTTTTGTTCGGGCCGGCTCTGCTCTGCACCATTCATCTTCAGCCTATCCATTTAGGCAGGTTATTAACGGAGGCTCCATGCAAACTCATTCACTATGGGTCAGTCTGACCCCCCCCCCCACACACACACACTACCCCCCCCCCCCCCCCCCCCGCCTGCTCCGTTTTCCTCCGGAAATATTTTCATGCTTAATTTTAATTTCTTTTTAGTTTATAAATAGTCTAATCCTATTAACATTGGAAATTTTTTTTTAAATTTAGCATCTCCCTGAAATGTTGGGCGCACCCCTACAATAGTGCGTGTTACACTTTTTCTGTGTAAACATCACACATTTTTTTCGAATTGAGCGTTTCCTCATTCGCGTTTATTGCAGAAAAAAATATATTTAACTATCGTTATTAACCAGTAACGAATCCGGGGGGGGTGCTATGTGGCTGCAGCCTCCCCCAGGGTTACACCCAAAATTCTTGATTTTTTTCAAATTATTACACCTGTTTGTTCTTAATCTTTTTTTTAAACAAATAAAACGTAGCAGCATTGCTTTCTGGCTTGACGGACTCGGGAAAATTTTCCCTCTTTTACAGTCATTCCATTCGTATAGTATTAACACAGTCGAAAACATTTTTTGGCTAGTTATTTCATTGCGTTTGTATTAAATTATCCAAAGTATTGTAGTTCCTTTGTTATTCTTATTGTCAGGTGAGTAAAGTTAGTGTTTTGGCTTAAAGCCTTGGCATATAAGCCATGAGGTAATGATATAAAATTTTTATGACCTCGGCCCCTCCCAGACCCAAATCCTACTGGATTCGTCTCTGTAATTAACAATTTATAATTTGCACACACACAAGAAAAGATATTGACAAATAAAATGAAAATATTTGAAGCAGTTTTGGAGAGAGAAAAGTACACAATGTGTTTTTGAAACGCTTTTTACAGTCCTCATAATGGCATTTACGAGACCGTGAAATGACATCAGAGTGTGGGAAGCCGGTTGTACTCGTCTCATCTTTTATTTGCACATTGTGTTTTGCTGGTGAATTATAATATTTCGACCTCTTACTGTTGTTTTCAAACACCCGAGAACACTTTTGGACGATTTTACTACGAAAAGGGGTGAGTAAGATGGGGGATTTTCCCGAGTTTTTTTTTTTTTTGTTAGGTCGTGACCTTCGTCCGATTAGGCATATTATTTTTTTTAGTTAGTTTTTACAGCAAATCAATAAATGAAAATAAAATGTTTCTATGTAGTGCTAAGCAAAATGTAAACATCTCGCCCTCCATTTTTCACTTAACCCCTATCTTATTGAACTGTGCCCGGCGCATGCGCAATAGTGCGGAGGGTTTCCGTACCTGAGAATGATCAATAACTACAGATGTAGAAGCTTAAACTTCTCTGAATACTAGCATCTTGGAAAACCTTCTCTGAAAAATATTGTAAAGCATTCTTCTCCTCGTTTAAAATCTAAAATAAAAGCAAATGTCTTATCCCTTTTACAATACCGGGATTGTTATTAAAATTTATATTTAAATCCAAACACTGCAAAACATTGTCAAAATTGCACCAAAATTCTTCAATAGTCATGACACGCACGAAAATGCAGCAATTCAACTTATTCCTAATTATATCCCCGATCCCAAAATAAAAAGACCGAGAAATATTCTCCTGTAGTAGTAATGCGCCTTCTCCTCCTCCCCGTAGCTTGTTTACATTTCTTAACGAGCATTACTTGTACTCACTTTTCAACTTTTTTCTCCCAAGGCAGGTTGTAACTCCTTTTCCAAGAAGTTTTCCCTCTCCTCGGATAATAGCCAATCACAGTTAAGCTCTCACAGTTTCACTCTCCTCCACTCCCTCTCGAGATCTCTGCTGGCCTCCGCTAGACTCCTGTTTTTCTCGGAACTGCTTCCAGTTTTTCTCAGAACTCCTGTGCGAAGGACCTAGCTTCTCAGAAGCTCCAATGTACGCACCCCCGCCCTGCCTCTCCTCACTACAGAAATGAATCATATACAGCTCATTGACAGATTCTTCTCGCCATGCTATACTCGGTATTCGTCAAGAATGGAGGCAGCCCCTTTTTGAGGGGCGGGTACTCCGAATTCGTCAAGAACACTGCAAAACAAAATACTCAGAATTGTGACTAATGCAGGAATGGCGCTAGACTTTGCCCGACAGGGGAGCACTATCTGCTGTACGGGGGGGGGCGAGTGTAATGAAATTGGTCTCAAATTTTCGCCAAATTATTATTTATCAACTGCAGTTGAATACCCAGTACAAAAATTTTCCCCGACGGGATACAAAATTTTTCCCCGA
>BGPR01014438.1:0-39207 GCA_013235015.1 Araneus ventricosus
AATTTTTAATTAAGTGAAATTTTAAGCATCTTTTAGGCTTTGAAAAGTTGAAGGTGACCTTTCTCTTTTCTTAAATAAAAAGTTTGATTGAAATCAGTCCAGTGGTTTAGGAGGAGATGTGGAACATACATACATAGCCACAGTTACTTTTATTTAAATTAATATAATTAATAGATAATTATAAGGTAAAGATTACTGGCATATAGTATGAGCCATGAAAAAGGTTTTAGTGAAGTTTTGTAACAATTAATTTTTAACTTTAATTAAGTAAATAGTTAATTTTAATTAATCAAATAATTTTAATAGTTAATTTGATAATAGGTTTTTTGACAGAATACTTTAATTTGATATTTAACTAAACATGGCGGGACCATGATTTGTTTCATAAAATCAATATAAAGTAGCCAAAAACGATAGATATTTAAATAAGAGTTTCCTTTATCCTTTTTACTATTGAAAAAATATCTCCTTGACTTTAAAATTGTTTGGGATTTTCTGCCTGAGTATTTGGTTTTAACCGTCGATGGAGATTTAAATTTACTGTTCAAATTGGCTGCATTCATATCATATGCTTTAAAAACACGTATTAAATTTGCCACACACAATGTTTAATAATTTTATTCTCTTATATGTTAAGAATTTAGTGACCATTATCTCTGTAACCAGGGAGTTCTCTAAATGAGCCCATTTTAGTAGTGTTTAAGTGTTTCCATGTCATGTGATTTTACCATATGACAAAGTAATGTTCGCACAATTATATTGTAACCTAGATTAAATAAATTAATTTTTAAATCTAGAGTCTTTCTTCATTCGTTGCAAGAGTGACTTTCTTGTTGCTGTTTCAGATAGGCTGGCTTAATGTTATCTAGGAGATATTTGCACTGCTGAGATGTTTATTTCTTTATGACTCCTACCTGCTGAATGATTATGTGTTGAGATATAAAAAAATTGACCAATATACTGCCCGATAAATCTATCATAACTTTTTGGAATGAAAAATGGAATGATAAAACCTTGATATAGCAAAAAAATTAATTGACATGAAAACAGAATCACAGCGTAAATATTGCAATGTGTAGAAACAATAAAGTCATTGGCTATGTCTGTATTGATCAATGTGTAATATTTCATGACTTTTGTAACATTAACGTAAAGGAATCTACCTTTGCCTTCAAGCTTGCCGAAAAGGGATTTTTTTTATTGCACCAGTTTTTCTGGAAATCTGTAAACAAAGTCCTCTAAGATAGTAAATATATCAGGAAATGAATCCATTAAGCTAAATGATTATGGTTGCTATGTTTCAATTCTTTTTATTAGCATATGTGCCGCTTCAAATATAAATTTTGCATGAGGAATACGAAATCAAATATAAATTTTGCATGGGGAATAAGAAAGTGAAATTGGCGCCGATAGCTTACAATTAGATTCTACACGGCACTGACAATTTCCTGGCTCCTTTAGGGAGGTTCATGTTGACAATAAACAGAACATGTGCAAAGCTATTTAATAAAAACACGGATTAAATGTCTGTCACAATTTGAAGTTTAAAATTACTTTGTTAAGGGAACCAAATTATGCATAAGGGATTCAGGATTCAATTGAAATTATATTCCCGACGAAGAAGCCTGTCACCGAAGTTTCAAATATAATAATAAAAAAATTACATAACTTTTTCAACGCAATCTGGATACTCTAATACAAAGTTTGCCATGACTGTTGACTTGTGAGCAAATCGGCCAATTGCGGGGGAGAAAAAAAAAAAAAAAAACCATTGATTTTTAAGCGAATTTGAAAATGTGAGGAAAAAAAACCCTAAGAAAAGTGTTCTGAAATTTAAGCGATACTTTATTTTAATTTGATTAAGTTAGAGTACATAACCCTTGTAAATGTGAAATGAAAACTCAAAATTAAATTATTCTGAAAATGTCAAAAAAGTCCTGAGACTTCACGAACCCACCCAAATATGCGGGGCCCCTCGACAGTTACCTATTTGATAATCCGGCCCTGGAAAGCCCATAACATTTGTTTAGATTCCAAACTAAATCTTCCAATCATTCAAAAGTAGTGAATATTCGAAAATCGGGAAACTTTTTCGAAATATGTTTTACCGGATTGAAAAATGTAAGTAATGCTTTTTGATGATATAAAAATTTGGGTTTATTCCGAATTTATAAAATTCCTGTTAAGTAGAGAAATATTTGATTGCCCAAGTATAAAACTTCCATGAAATGTTATCAAACCATACAGTACTTGTAAATTTTCATTACAGCATTTACTTTTCATTAGGGCGAAACATGATATTATGTATACCATTTGAGAAAGACTTATGGTAAATCATAAAATGGTAAAGGAAGAAGGAAAAAAAGCTTAGAATGAAAAGAAAGTAAAATTTTAACTAGAATAATCGTGTTTTTTTTTTTTTTTCTACTGACAGCAAAAGTTCCCCCCCCCCTTTTTTTTTTGCTTTAAAGTCTATGAATAAAATATGCTATGCATATGTACTCTTGAATTGAATCACTTACTTTATTTACGTCCAATCGCATTTACATGTTATGTTATGGTAAAAAAAAAAATTAATTTCATTAACTGTCTCTTATTAAAAATAGTTAACAAGTAGAGCAGTTGCATGAAGACGATGACTTTTTAGTTTAGTTTTCAAATCAGCAACATAACACTTAGAAAATATAGTTTCAGTGTGCATTCAGTTAAAACAGTTTTCAAAGTTTAAATTAAGTTGAAAGGTTTAATACGCACCGTTGTAAACAAAGGAGTATAATAAATAAAAATAGAAAACTTGAAAAAAAAAATCGATTTTTTGGAGTCGCACGAATATGAAAAAGAATTCCTAGAAATTCTGATTTATCAAACAAAAACATAATTAGTAGAAGAATTTTTTTTTTTTTTAACGCTAAGAATTACAAATAAAAATGCTGAACTTACTACTTTTAGGATGCATTTTCCTGATGGCGAATAAAAGTCACTGGGCGTTTGTATGCTTTGTTCAATCGATAAGAATAGATGAGCACGTCTTTTGTAACTTCAGAAGCAGAACAGAACCTCAAATATATGACCTATCACTCAGAAATTTGAACAAAAAAGAACGATTGTTGTGATATTATCTAACGGGAAAAATTGAGAGAGAGAAGGAGGGGGGGGGGAGATAAAATGTTCGAGTAAACGCATTTGATAAGCTAATCGCTACTTTTCAGAAGAAGAGAAAAACTATAATAACTACGAAACATATATTTTCAAAGTAGTTAAAGTAGTAGTAGTTCTCTGGATTAAAACATATGTTCTTATTTAGAGTTGAACTTCTCCATCACCCTTTATTAAGTTGTCAAAAGTTTGTCAATCTTCATTTGTAAGTAGAAGAACCAGCGTGAACATAGGATAGGCAAAAAACACCATCCCATTTACCTCATCCTACGTAGAGAAAGAAACCGAGTAAGGAATAAGAGAGAATATAAGACATTTTAAATAAAGATATAAAATTCTTTAAATTTGTAATTTTTTTTTATTCAGCACAATATAATGATAGGAGGATAGTTCACATGATCAAACACTTCAATCTTGGTAATCTTCTGTATTGTGTACCAGAGGTCAGCAAACTTCGACTACCACAAAAGCAATATATAGCTCTTTGCGTAAGTCCAAATGACTGGGAGGTAAAACTAAACTTGCGAATACAACTATCCATAGTTTCGTTTATAAATCGATATTATTCACATAATTGCAATTTAGCAATCTATATTTAAAATAATATGGTAAAACCTTCAGACAGTTCGCCAGCCCCAACCACTCGAGGGATGTCGACAATTTTTATTTCATATGAAAGCTTATGACATCTAGATATAGCATCAAGGGTTGCCTGCTCCCACCCCCCCATTTTCGAACGAAATCGAAAAAACATTTCTCCACCATGCATTCTCTATGGGGGAAAAACCATGAAACAGTCCCCCGGCTTCAACCACTGCACCGATTTCGACAATTTTTATTTCATATGGAAGATTATGACGTCTAGATATGTCATCAATGGTCGCCTGCCACCCACCACCCTCCGTTTTCGAGATATATCGCAAAATAAAACTTTGGCAGAGTCCCTTAGCCTCTACAATTCGCCAAGTTCCAAGTATAGCCACAGACACTATCCTAGCGCGAGGAGAAAAACCCTGAGCAGGGTTGCCTCTAATAGACGAGTCGAAGAAAGGAGGGATACAGATATAAAATCAACCGCAACATTTGGCAACCTAAGCGCAGTTTCGTTAGGCGAGGAATTCGTTTTCGACCGAAGTACAAAGAGAAATGAGACTTCCGTCGGTTCTATCTACGCGAAATGAAATAAAGCCTTAGAAAAAACATATAGAGAATGCATGGTGGAGAAATGGTTTTTTTTTTTTTTTCAATTTCGTTTGGAAATGGGGGATGGGGGGGCAGGCGACCCTTGATGACATATCTAGACGTCATAAGCTTTCATATGAAATAAAAATTGTCGACAACCCTCGAGTGGTTGGGGCTGGCGAACTGTCTGAAGGTTTTACCATATTATTTTAAATATATAGATCTCAACAGTTCCATTACAATGGCGTGTCAAAACTATTGTAAAATACCTATTGTATTTGATGGGAACTGTTTATTTAGGGCGATAGCATTCTGTATCTATGGGATCTGAAGACTTTCATGCCGAAATTCGTGAGAAAGTTATACAAAACATTACAACTAGATGAGGTTTATTGAAAGGTTTCACAATTTTAAAGGAATCGGTTGTCTACAAAGAATATGAAATCTATTATGGTTTTAAGGTCTGTTCCACTGATCTGCATGCAGTATTTAAAACAGAAAAGTAGTGTCTGATAGCCTCGAAGCAGCGAGGTGGCAGGGCAGTGCTGACCGCCGACCCGCCGGGGGGGGGGCGAGAGCGGCTAGTTTTATTTATTTTATCTTTTTGCTGAATTTCTAGAAATTAACACCGGCTCCCTGCTATGGATTTTAATAGGAACCACGGAAAATGTACACTTTATTTTATAGTGAATGACGTCATAAATTTGAAACTTCCTGATCAATTGCAGTGTCTGATCTCACTGCCAAAATATGCATTCAGTTTGTTTTCTGAGTATTGTCGGGCCTACATACAGGAGGTCCGAAAAGTATCTTGACACTTTAAACCAGCGGGAGTGGTCTCCCCTAAACTTTCTCGTGTACTTTCTAAGTGGAGATTCGTCAAAATCGCGAGTTCGAATTTTTTTTTTGACGATTACAATACTTTCTCTTTGTATACTTCGTATACGAGAAAGTGAAACAAACCAACAAACCTGAAATCAAATATCTGTTGCCACGTTTTAAAAAAAATATTACTTTGAAGCAGGTGAGATAAAATAGGCAATGAAATGAATACTAAAGAGAAAATTCTGCTTTGGAATTGAATTCCCAAGAAAACAATTTATACTACCACAATCGTAACAATTGTAAAAGCTCGTAAATAAAAGATTTGCTGAAATAATGAGATCGGTTTGAATTTTATTTACAACAATAAAAAATTTGTTACAATTCATGTTTGAGAACATTATTTATTGTTGTAAATAAAATTTGCAACAATAACAGATTGCTACCAGTACGCATGCGCATGAGAATCGGATTAAAAGAAATTGAATATGCAATTTGAACTCCTCTTTTTGACGGATTTGGCCCAAAATTTTATACAGACCTACATTCATGACGATAAAACTGTGTACCAAATTTTATCCATCTAGCTATTCAAGTTTTCGAGTTATAGTGTTCACATGACCGCGGACATACAGACAGACAGACTTCCCGTTGACGGATTTTGTCCAAAATTTGATAGAAACCTACAAATTATGTTTAAAGACCACATACCAAATTTCATCCCCGTAAGTCTAATAGTTTTCGAGTTATCGTGTTCACAGACAGACACACACACAGACATAATTCCAAAATTGTGTTTTTCGGACTCGGGGAGGTCTAAAACGTGGAGATCCGTCAAAATCTCGAGTTCGAACTTTCTCTTTGTATACTTCGTATACGAGAAAGTAAAAAGTATTAAAACAAGTGAAGATGTGCAGTCACAGTTTTTTGTATTCAATAAAAAAAGTATCAGAGGTGTTTTTTTTTTTTAATAATGTTTAGAACATTTTAATGCGCGCCCCATGGGTCGCTGGCAATAATAAATCGATAAGAGATTTCTAACTAGGTTTTATGAAACTTGGAGAATCGTCGCATCTTCATAAATTGTCGATCTTGAAGGAGAATTTCGATTGTATAAGTCTAAAATTTATGCTGCACTTGCGTTACAAATTTAAATCTCTGTAATCCACGGAATAACTTGCTCCATTTCCTACGGTAAAGCCATATTGAAACTTGAATGACAATATCAATGACCTGGCGCCATTCAGTGTTCTCTTGATTTAAAAATAATATTTGATACTTTTTTGAATAAAAGAACCCGGAAGAGTATGTCTTTGTAAGTTGATTTGTAATAATTTTTTAAAAGTGGACATCCGGTATTTATGAAGGCAATCGTTTTCTGATTTCATTAAATGCAAATTTCATTAAATGCAAATTTAAGAATCAAATTACTGATACCAACTTGTTTAGGTATATTAATGTCCTGTTTTGAAGGAACACGAGGGCGGACCTCGCAATTTTGAACCGCGGTCAGATGATGAGGTCGACACCTGAGCTGGCACCCCACTCTGCAAACTTCTGAACCACACGTGTGGCCACTACATATGATCTAATGTGCAACAGGCCCTATACACGACGGATCTTCGCCTTACGTTGAAAATGACTTGTCACAAAGCGAATGTACAGACATTGCTCAGACTTAATAAAATCATTGAGAGCGACTTTCTATGGGATTTTTCTTGTATTATTGATAGTATAATTAATATTTTAATATAATTAATTAGATTAGATTTCCTTATTTGTTATGTTTTCATGACTCTCTCGAATGATTTTAAAATTGTGATGAGTGACAGATCTGGCTGTTTCGTCTTAAAAGTGTTCTGAACCCTGGTTATTATAGGGGAGAATGTTGTTCCTTTGACCACTTCAGACTGAGCTGGCCACTGTTGACAAAATTTGGAAGTGTATGAATTTAGTGCGAAGACCATCTACCAGTTGCTTAGTTTAGCTTGTTGCTGTTTGAAAGGAATGCTTATTTTGTTAAATAAAAAAAATGATCTGATTCCACCTCTAAAAAGTTAAGTATTACAAACATTACTTTTTGTCTCGTAACATTTTTTGATACTATTAAGAACTGCTGTAATTGTATGGTTACTATAGGCAGTCTAATAATCTTATAGAGCTGTAATTGTGAAACCGTATAATGTGCCTTAGACCACCTTGGTGTGTTGTTCCTTTGACCAGATCAGGGATATAAAACTTCCTCTTTGTTCCCTTTAATGAGATTACTTTTATTGATAATGAGTTTCTACCTTCATCAGTAACAGATTGATGATTCAGCCAGATCTCGTGAATGGTTAGTCCTCTGTAAGTTCATCAACGCAGTGATGAACCTGTAGTGCAATGAAAGAGTGGTCGATTTTTACTGTCACCATTAAATGTTCGGTAAGTCAAATTTATAGTTTCTTAGTTTAAATGATCGTATACTCTTTCGAGCTCAGCTGCTCGTTGAAATTATTTTTTCAATGAACCAACCGCGAACCATCAATCATTGTCTCGCCAATGGAAGGGGTAGGGGATCTTTGGATTTCAGATTTAACCTTGGACGTTTTTGGGGAACGACGGACTACACTCGAACACCTTCCAGCATGAACTGCGAATCCATTTGTGTTGGCCGAAAAACCGACAAGATTTGGTTCTCCGCGAACGGTTTGCGAAAAACTCCGTCCACACCTACGAACCAGTTGCTCTCGGACCTTTTGTCTCGTAAGTGCATACAAGGCCGACGAGACGAGCTCTCTCTAGGATGCCCGGATACGCAGTGGCGGCTCGTCGGCTCAGAAACGAACAGTGCTGCAAAAGAAGTAAAAAAAAGAAATAAAATCTCAAGATAATACAATTAAAATAGAATTTTTTAAAACAGCTTTACTTCTAAATAGCCAAAACCAAAATTTAACTATAATTATCTGAATTGTATTTTAGAAAATTATCGACGTGTCTGTTTTCGATAAGTGACTCCTAACATAAGAAAACGTATGTGTATTAAGCAGATGAGTTTCCTCCGGGCAAATTAAAAGCGAAACCATAACCAAATACAAGCGAAAAACGAAACAAAAATGAAAGAGAAGGTCAGCCTCGGGTGGGATAGAGGGGAAAAAAGGAAAATCTCATAGTTGGTCGCGCGCCAAAGGGCTGCAGCGATTGCAGCCCGAGCCACCGCCAAATTCAGTGGGGGAATCTTCGGTTCCGCCTTCCGAAGCGCGTCGCTTAGCTTTTGCGCAGTGAGCGAATTTTGATGTCATCGAGAGCTGTTTCTGAACAGCC
This sequence comes from Araneus ventricosus, assembly GCA_013235015.1. Classification (NCBI taxonomy): domain Eukaryota; kingdom Metazoa; phylum Arthropoda; class Arachnida; order Araneae; family Araneidae; genus Araneus; species Araneus ventricosus. The sequence goes on from BGPR01014438.1 coordinate 8,464, forward strand.
CCAATTTGGATCTCCTGCTTTTTAATTCATTTTCTGTCTTCTTTCTTCAATTTCATTCTTTTTTATTTTCTTTGTTTATCGAACTCTTCAATGTGAAAAAAATAACTAAAAAAGTCTTGAAAAATTAGCTTTTATAATTTCAGGGGGTTTATCCATTAAGATTCTTGATGGATGAGCCGCCACTGTACGCGCCTTAACTGTTTTTATATTCCACACTTTAAGAGGTTTTCGTATCCTTTAATGCCCGGGATTGTCAAATCAAAAAACTACGATAGTCGTTACCAATAAGTTGTGAAGAATTTCCAAACATCATGTTTAAACTGTTTCTGAGTTGCACCACTCCGTTTAACCTCCTCTAAAGGCAATGGTTTGAGGAGAGTAGTTGGCGCCCGGGGCATAATGATTTTCCGCCCCCTCTTCATATTTGGCCTTTAAAAGAGACAATAACGCGCTAACGTTTAATCTTCATGGCTCCCGGGGCATTTGAACTTCTCTTGTCCCTCCATCGCTACTGCACTGTGTGCCAGGTTTTGTTCGAATTCCCCAAGGGATGTGGGAAAGTATCTCGAGCAATTGACACAATTTCAGTTATACATAGTGGCTTTACGAGGCTGAATAGAGCCGTGTGCGGATAAATTGTTTTTTTGTCCCCTTTTGCTTGTATCTCTTCGCTTAAAAGCAAAAATGTTTGCCTCTAAGCGCCCGTTTGCTCTTACAAGGAATTTGCTAACATTTACTTGAAGTGTATGCTAAATAACTTGATATCAATCAACAAATGCTCACATTTTGTACTGGATAATTCGACCAACCGACTCCACGGCCACGTTCGAAGCTGCAAACAGATTGTGTGCGTGCTGCAAACACATATTTCTTCGCCTGCCATTAATATGCATGTGTAGAAAAGGAACAGATATCAGATCTGCCAAATTCCTTTTTAACGACGTTTGCTTTATGCAGGTGTTCGGAAGTGGAGACCCTACCTGCCACGGTATGGTTATAAATATTCTGGTATGAAGTGTCTGGCATGAACATCTGTATTTTTTATATGTGAAAAGGTTTAATATTGTTTCATTGGAGGTTTTTTTTTCATGTTTCAGAGTTTTTAATAATATTTTATAGTATCATTCTGAGTAGTTTTCCTATCTGAAATATGAACATTCGTCACGAAGTTTTCTGGTTTATTTTGAAATAGCCGCCTTCGGCGACCAGCTTGCTCGTCGGGAATATAATTTCAAGAATGCATAATTTGATATTCATGGTTCCCTTAACAAAGTAATTTTAAACTTCAAATTATGTTAGACATTTAGCCTGTGTTCTTTTAGTAGCCTTGCATCTGTTTTGTCCACTGTCTACATCAGTGGTGAGCAACAAAAAAGTTTTTTTTTTTGGGGGGGGGTCGCTAAATTCAAAGAAATTTATTTGACAAAAAAAAATATAAGGCTTATCTTCAAAAAGTGTGGTCACGACCCTCAGGGGGATGGTCGCGAAAATATTTTACACAAAGTGAGGGGGTCGGAAATGAAAATAGTTTGTGCACCACTGGTCTACATGAACGTCTCTAATGGAGGCAAGTAACTGTCCGTAACATGTAGCATCTAATTGTATGGTATCGGCGGCAACATCACTTTGTTATTGCTCATACAAAATATACATTTGATTTCAAGATTAAAATTGCCGGGTATATTTTACTTCTAGTAGCATGTTAGTTCGATTAAATCATGCTGATAAAAAGAATCAAAACGTATCGGCCATTAATTCAGCTTACTCGATATATGTATTTCCTAATATATTTACTATCTTAAAGGACTTTGTTTACGGATTTCACCAAAAAAATTGATGAAATAAAAAAAGAAACTAAAATCTATTAGGATATTACCTTAACTTTCAACAATGGAAGGGAAACTCGCAACTAAATATTCGTTTAAACAATGAAAACGGTTTGAATTTCATTGCAACAATGAAAAGTAATGTTGTAAATTATGCCTAAAAATATTTTGAAAATTTATTGAAACTCGAGAAAAAAATTGTACACCAACTTAATTGATTTCAATAAAAAGGTAAAAATATTTTGTGTGCTATATTTTTGGAAGTTATCAAGGAAGAACGCCAGAACTTCGTTAAATTTTCGATTAACTAAAACTCTAAGATTTTTTTTAAAAAAAGTTTCTGGGGTGCACATTCCCACCCTTCAAAGTAGGTTTGTGCCAAACTTCTTAGCTATAGGTCCAGCAGTCTATCCTGTAGAGTGCCAACACGCATACTCATTCTCTTTTATTATTAATAGAGATACAGTTGAGTTGCCATTTGGTTGGAGATACTTCTCATAATTTTCAAATTAATGGAGTCAGTCCGATGAAAGGATCCATGTGAACATATTAAAGTTTATCAACATTTTTATTCTTAATTCTGAATCCGATATTATTTCTTAAAATTTTCTTACAGAATATTTTATCATGTACCAAGATGGTATTATTTTTGGTAGATGTCGTTGGTTCTTAAAAAACGCGCGGGCAAGAAATAAAGAATTGTAACATGTTCAAGCTAACGCGGATCAAATTGTGTGCCATTTGGACGCTTAGGGGAAGGTGAAAACCCTTTTGTAATTGGTCTAATTTGGCATGAAATATTAATAACTGTCATTGGTAGTGTTATCCCCAGTGGTGTGTGTGGTGGAGCCGGATCGCCGTTCCGGCACTGCTTTTTTCCCCACGAGAAATAAATAAACAATTTTGAAAGTGTCCTTAAAGCAGCGCGATTTTTGTCACCCAGGTTAGAACGTTCCGGCTCTGCTTTCAGAGCGTCCCAGCCAGTGGTGGAGTCACAAAATAAGCAGTGCCTGGATTCTCAAAAAGCAGTACCGGAACGTTCTAACCAGGGCGACAAAAATCACGCTGTTTGAAGGGCGTTTTGAGAATTTTTTCTTATTTATTTCTCGCCAAAAAAAAAAAAAAAAGCATTGCCGGAACGGTGTGCCAGCTCCACAATACCCCTAATCCCGGCACTGCTTATTTTGCGACTACACAACTGGTTATCCCTCCGGCCCTCTCGAATATTTATACAATACTGCGCATTTGTGTCGCTTCATAGTATGCATTTTAAACTTCTTCCCGTTTACCTATCGGGTGCGAAACTGGATACAGATCTACAATTTTGGTGTCTAGAAATGTGCTAAATTTCATTTATCTTGCTTGTTGTGTATTTTAATTATCGCATTCGCACGATTAGACAAACTGTCTACCCGTTGACGGATTCTTTACCATGGAAAAATGAGTAATCAATTTTTTAAAATGATATTTTTTAAAAGTATCGTCTCTACTATGGAAGTAGAAGAGAGACGATAAAAAAAATTCCCCGTTCAGTCATTTTTGTGCTAATGATTAAATTTACTATTCTCTCTAATAATAATGAAAAACAAGCTTGAAAAAAATAACGTGTTAGAAGACAGTGCAAAGGAATTTATATGCATTTCTATGAAACGTATAAGGATTTCGGTGGATAATAGAACTCAGTTGCAGTTAAACGGTCTTCTGGGGATTAAAGGACAAAAAAATGTTTCTTGTGAGTTTGTGTTCTAACAATCTTGGAATGATGAAAGAAACAGGAAGTAAAGAAGTGATGTCGCAGAAAATAAGGAAGTAATGCATACTTTTCGAAACTTATTTATTTTTATGGGCGAGTTCAGAAAGAAAAGTGATAGCACATTTGTGCCATATATACTTTTGTCTCGCTTCCTACTAATATATTTGAGATCAAAGGACAACCCAAAGATTTAAAAAAATCATACAACCGAGATCTCATGCCTGCCACCCACCTATAAAAAGTATGTATCTGAAATACTTTAAAATATGGGAAAGTGACATGCACGGAATGTGTTGACAGAAACAAGATGTTTAGTTTTATGTAAGTGAATATTAAAATTAAATGTATGAAGAAGCACTCTCATGCCACACTTAGAGAAACTAAAATTGAATAACAGTAACACAAAATTTTATCAAATTGGTTCAGTTGAATTTGTTTTTCTCATTATTCGTGCTTATAAAAATAATTATTTCATTCGCATAAATAATCTTCGGTTATATATTATTTGGAAATCCCTGGATTAAAGTGAATCTTACGTCGAGAATCAAACGTCCTCCCGCAGGTGTGGGGAGGAAGTTTGGAGAAGTGGTGTCGGTTCGGGCGTCCTCGTCATCTCACCTTGGTTCAGAGTTATGAGATTCATCGCAAAATAACGCTCGTGTTGCTTCAAAACGATCCGTTCATATAACTAACCTGAACTAAATTAAACCTAGATTAGAGTACGTAAATTGTTAGTCATGTAGCTTATTTTTCCTTTCTAACCCTCATAATCTCTGCTAATATTGAAGGAGAATGTGTGTGCGTTTTTAATTAATTAAAAATTAATGAAATTTTGGCATTTTTCCTTAATAACTTCCGAACAGATTACAGCACAAAAATCATTTTTACACCATTTGAAAGAGCAAAAAATTACCTTTTCAATGATATCAATTAAGTTGCCGTACAATTTTCCTCTAATTTTAATAGCCTTTTAAAAATAATTTTTGGCATAATTTTCAACAATACTTTTCATTGTTACAACGGGATTCAAACCGTTTTCATTGTTTAAACAAATATTTAATTGCGTGTTTTTCTTTCATTTGAGGTAATATCTTAATACATTTTGCTTTCATATTTTATTTCAACCCGTAAACCAAACTGTGTGAGATATTGCGTATATTAAAAAAATATATTCAATAAGCTGAATGGTTATGGTTACTATGTTTTCATTCTTTTTTCAGCACATTTTAATCCAGCCATGCCGCTGGCCATAAAATGTGCTGCGCCATTTTAATGTTGAAATCGAATGCATATTTTGAAAGAGAAATAAAAAAGTGAAGATGGCGCCGCCAACTTGCAATTAGATGTTACATGGCATGGTTAGTTATTTGACTCTATTATCGACATTTATGAGAACAGATTATGAACATTATTATGATTAAAACAGGTACAAGGCCATCCAATACCAGAATCTGATATTTAAAATTACGTTGTTAAAGAAGCCATGAATATAAAATGAAACAAAATTCAATTGAAATCATATTCCCGGCTAACAAGCTGGTCGCCGAAGGCGGCTGGTTGATTAATGATCCTTAAAGAACAGATTCAGTGATAAATAAACCTTTGTTGGAATTGCCTATGTTTCATACTTCTACTTTTTTCTCCTGCAAAATGCACAGTAGATTCCAAAAGTATATTGCCTCGTAGTATTTAACGTGCGTCAACTAAGCATTAATTGACTTTTTTCTTTCACATTGAACAGATTCATTTCATTTTTCGTTCTTTTATTTAATGAAAACGCGCATGTATGACTTTCATGCTATGATTTAGTTAATTATTAGGTTCTAACATTCACAAACTTGATTAAATTTAAATTTAAAAAAATTGCTTTTGCTTACTATTATTATTATATTTTTGCTGTTGAAAGGAATTAAACCCGTAATTTATTTTTTCTCTGAGAGATGTATGGGATGATACTGATATTTATCTCTATTTCATTAGATTATACTTTTTTAGTGGTATTCGACAGAATACTATTTTGATTTAAAAAAAAAATACAGTCGGAAAGCTTAAAATTTTTAAATTCTACTTATTTTTCGAGGAAAAAAAAATTAAAAACACATGAGAGCTGCAAAATTTCGAATTTAACTTAATGACAAAACAAGGTATTAATTTTTTTTTTTTTTTTACCCATTGTACATCTTAGCCATGAAGTGTAAGGTATGAATCCCTTTTAAAACTAATTTTAACATGGGATCAATTTGCAACTTTCAGGGTGAAATGTGATACCTTTTTAATGTTAAATTAAATGTTAAATGGCGAAAAAAAAATCTCAACTGCCATAATAGAAAACATGCCATACAACTTGATTTATGATGACGATTGAATGCTCAATCCTTGATTTATTAGTTCATTTATTTTCTTGGTTAGTACCCTCCGAGGCATACTCAAGAATATATTAATGACAGCTGCGGAGAACTGAAATAAATTCGTCCCCGTTACAACCGTTACACGTTTTCGGCAGCTTCTGTTCAACTCAACACATCTCATACACCCGGCGTGTGATTTTTTTTAGTTTTGGTTTTTGGACGTGGTCAGTCCGGCGCCGCTGTCCATCTCATCTAGATCTTATTCTGATATCACTTAAGTAAGAGCCTTGACGAGACATCATTTCTTATTAAGATCGGTCGTATAACTGAAGGAGATATCAATTATTTCTCTTAGTTAAAACATGGCTACTGAACAGTAAGTTTCCTTTTCGTTTTTATGCTTAATATTTTTTTATGTGGTTTTCAATCACATCAATCAATAAATTTTATTTTATAGTCACATTGAAGTTGTTAGAGTTCAAATTATTTGAAATATTTAACAAAATTTTGGTGAAATATATTTGAATAGTTCAAACTATATTTTTCCTTTAATTTTTAACGTATGAATTTTCGCGGTATCTATATATTGAAATTATCATTAACGATTTCTTCACTTTTTAAAAATGTATGGACATTACTAGAGAAATGCAAGGGACAAACGAGGCATTTTTTTTTGTTTTTATATCCCAAGATGAAAACGTATTTTCATTTTGTTAACTTGGAGTTTGGCGCTATTTTATATCATCTATGTAAACACTACATAATGCCATTTCATTTAAATTTATAACATAATTCAATGTGTACAGATTATAATAAAATTATAATAGGTATATGGAAGTGATGTTAATGCTTCATATTAAATTACTAAAGACAGGGTTTTAACTTATCATTAAATGTTCTGATTAGGAAGTAAATGTAACATCTAGTTACTTTTATTTAATTCTTGCAAACTATTTCTTTTTTTATTAGTATTTGAAATATTTTGTTAATTAATATTAACAATCATATTTATCAGCTATTTTTTTAAACTGCACTATAAGAATTATATAGGGTCATTCCATGTCAAGTGATCCAGAAAAAAAAATAATTGGTTGCTTGACCATTTTATAATCAAATGATTTTTTTGTATGTTGATTCCTACATAATTAGAGAGTCCAAAAAGACTAATTTTAATTTTTTACCTTTTTCTGAATTCCGATGGCAGCCATTTTTGTTTTACAAAATGTGCTAATTTTTGCGTTTGTAGGGGGTTTGCATTAACTTTATTACTCGGAACTTGTGAACCCGAGGTTGATGAAACAAAAAGCGGTTTATTCAGGAAGATACAGCCTTTATTATCTCCAGCACACATTTAAGGAAAATTGTATCCCAAATAGCAAAAATCAGCTTAGAAGTTTGACTTTAAAAATGACAAATTTTCAATTTTTGAAGGCATACAATTCCCAAAAGGATTCTATTCTCCATATTACTTTTTTGGGGATGTGTAGCTACCTTAATGTACTGTATTTACAAAAAATTTCAACCCTGAGATTTGCTTCTTTTAAGAGCTACGGGCTTTCGAAATCCGAAAATTTAAAAAAAATCCAAATTTTGACACCTTATATCTTTGCTGGGCCAAAGTTTAAAAATCTGAAATTTTTACAGATAAACCCTCTATAGTGTATTATATTGCTGTAAAAATTTCATGTTTGATATTTATCTACAAGTCAAGTTAGAGGACTTTAAAAATCCCATAAAAAACGTATTTTTTGCCAAAAAAAGATGGGGAATAAATTTGACTAAGAACTATTTTTATCATTAATAAATTATAATATGATATAACTACTATTACCTATTACATATAAACTTACTTTTTTTACATGAAGTAGCTTGTGCACACTTTAAATGTATAAGGAAGTTGAAAAATTTGAATGTTTCATGGTCACTTTAGGGTCCACAGTATAATTGATGCTTCTCTATCATCAATAAATTATAATATGACATCAAGTAATATTTGTAATTAAAATTACAATTCAAATTAATTCTTATGGCATTTATATTTTCAATTAATGCACCATTTGGTGTATTAATTTTACTTCATGTTTATTCTGTTAAGTTATAACATTATATTATGTCATGTTTCTATTTATAAGATAATCTCTTAAAATGCTGTAGGCCTAATATACTTATTCAACAAAATGTGTGGATGTTCAGACCTGTTCATAAACTTTTGTGATAGATAGACTTCAACAAACCAAAGCAAGTCTCCATCGACCGTGCACTAACCAAATATTGACACCAGCAGAAATGTTTGAATTTTGTCACAAACATTTAAAAGGAATTACCTTCACTTACATAAAAGATGAAGAAATCATTCAACATCATAACAATAAACTCCTTGACCGATTTGAAAACTCCGTGGCAATTACTGGTACAAGAAGTTTCCATTGTTTTGTTTCTGTGTCAGAGAGTAATTTGAAGTGCTTCATTACTTCACAAGCTACGGAATATGAAATTCATTCTACTACAAAAGCTGTACAAATAACACTTCACACAAGAGATTCTATTGCATGTGTATGTGATGGTCAGTGGTGGCTGGCAGAGGTGTAAGACATTAGTGCTACAAATAAAGATGTGCTTGTAGCATTTTATCATCCCTGCCAGTCCAAGGACAGCTTTTAAGAAAAAGGGGAAAGACCAGACTTGGGTGCCTATGAACAATGTTTTAAAGAAACTAAGTGCCTTAGAACTACAGCAACTACTGGAAGGACACATAGGATTTCCCCAAAACTAAGTGAAGAAATATCAAAACTTCTTTATAAATACAAATCAAGGTAGAACGATACACTTGACTCACATGTATAGTATATTCATACTTTTGTGATGTGTTAGTCGTAAATAATATATCGATACTTTAATCTGACGTTTTAAAGTGTTTTAACAATGGTAACCATAGTAAAAACAGTGTTATAAAATAAGTGAATAAAAAAGCCTCAATTATACTGTGGACCATAAGTGACCATGAAACATATTCAAATTTTTGAACTTCCTTATACATTTAAAGTGTGCACAAGCTACTTCGTGTGAAAAAAGTAAGTTTATATGTAATAGGTAATAGTAGTTATATCATATTATAATTTATTAATGATAAAAATAGTACTTAGTCAAGTTTATGCTCCGTCATTTTTGGCAAAAAACATGTTTTTTATGGGATTTTTAAAGTCCTCTAACTTGACTTGTAGATAAATATCAAACATGAAATTTTTACAGCAATATAATGCACTATAGAGGGTTTATCTGTAAAAATTTCAGATTTTTAAACTTTGCCCCAGCAAAGATATAAGGTGTCAAAATTTGGATTTTTTTTTAATGGATTTCGAGTCCGTGAGTCTTAAAAGAAGCAACTTAGGGTTGAAATTTTGTAAATACAGTACATTAAGCTACACATCCCCAAAAAAAGTAATATGGAGAATAGAGACCTTGAATTGTATGTCTTCAAAAATTGAAAATTTTCATATTTTAAAGTCAAACTTCTAAGCTGATTTTGCTATTTTGGGATACAATTCTCTTAAATGTGTGCTGAGATAATAAAGGCTGTATCTTCCTGAATAAATCCGCTTTTTGTTTCATCAACCTCGGGTCTACCAAGTTCAGTAATATAAGCTAATGCAAACCCTACAAATCAAAAAAATTAGCACGTTTGTAAAATACAAGCCATCGAATTCTAGAAAAAAGATAAAAAATTAAATTAGTCTTTTTGGACTCCTCTAATTATGTGGTGGAATCAACATACAAAAAATCATTTGATTATAAAATGGTCAAGCAACCAGCTCTGGATCACTTGACATGGAATGACCCTATAGAGTTTTAACTCCATTTGTTATACTGTATACAGAATGAGCTTAATGTACAGTACAGAATAAAAACTTAAAAGGTGTTGTATGAAAAAATAAATTTCCATTTTAAAAAAATGAATTTATTTTAGAAATAAATTACAGATTCATCGATACAAAAAATATTTTGTTAAAATCTAAAAATTTTTGCTAAAAGAGAGGCTACCTGTACTTTTGTTACTCGATTAATTTTAATTCATAATTGTATATGAATCATTTATTGTGATATAATTGCATAATGTTCATAAAATTGACATCATTGTGATATAATTGTTACAAAGAATTCAATTGAAAGTTAGAAACGTCGAAAGGTAATCATGTAGCATTTTTGGAAAAAGTATATTAAATATTCATTGCAATTGTTTTGTTTGTCCTTTTTTTAGTAATTGATAATTCCACACCAAATCAATCAATAAAAAATAATTTATATCAATGTTTTAGATTGTAATGATTTTTTGCTTGTTTGTTTTAAGATAAAAATGGTGAAGTGCTAGTTTTTTTCAAATATTCATTTCGGAGTTATGAAATTTTATAAATTTTGAATCTTTCATAATCTTTAAATGGCTGAACTCGAGAACTGAAAATATTCTCATTCTGTTCAGTTTTTGTGATGTTTTATAAATTATACTTACATGGCCAAATTACTTTAAAAAACACATTAAAATCAATTTGTAAAAAACTCAGAAACAGATTCCACATTCATGAATTCATTATCTTGACTTCAGCCTGAAGTCTTAAATCACTCATATCAATGTCATTTTCAAAACTTGAAGCATATTTTTGTTTATACTATTGGAAGCAGCAAGAAATGCAACTTTTCATGCCTTCTTTGATGCCATATTTTTAGAGTTGTCTTCCAGAAAGTGACATTTCTTAAATCTTTTGTTACCCAATGTTCTTTCATTGTGGATGTATTATAGCTAGGGTTGCCATAATTGCCAAGTATTAATATGGGATGTTGTAGTGCTAGATAAATAAAACATGAAAAAAGTGAGTACCCTATTAGCAGAAGAAATATTATGTTATCTCCACAGTGTTGCTATGATATTCTGAATGCCACGCAACATCAAAAAGATATTGTATGAATATTGTAGAGCATCTTGTGCTAATAGGGTAGATAATGGTTTATTTTACTCTGATAAAAAAATCAATAAAATTTAGGCAATCTAATAAAATGAACATGTAGACTAATATAAAAGATGCAAGGTTAATCTTTTTTTAGCCCAGTCATGTTTGAAAGTTGATTTTACTTTCTTAATTATATCATTTTCTTCATTCTCATAAGTAATAAATTGTGTGCAAATCATTTTAAAATTAGATTGACAAATCAAAATTGTCATCGAAAAAGAATGCCGGGATTTTGAAACCTTATTAAAAATTAATTCATAAACGCACGGAAATAATTCTTGTGTTGAAATGTTGTGAAAGAATGCAAGTTTTTCCTTCGCTCACTAGATGGGTTACTAGTCCTCTCTAGTATCGCAGTAGCGGTTTTCTCTCTGCAGTTATTCTTCCAGTCTAAATTCGTGCTGAGAGATGCGGACTGTGCAACAAAAAGTGCAATTTGTGTTGTGGTATTCAGAATTTAAATCAATTGTAGCAGTGCAATGTAAATGGCATACCTTACATCCCGGAGAAAAGGCTCCAGACGATAAAGCTTTGAATTGATGGATGAAAAAATTCAAAGAAAGTGGGAGCTTAGCAAAAGGTGCAGCTCCAGGACGACCACACACTTCAGAAGAAAATGTCGAACACATAAGGTAGTCTTGTGTCAGAAGTCCTAAAAGGTCCACTTCTCGTCAAAGCTTAGCATTGGGTATTCCGAAAACTACAATTCAAAACGTCCTTCATAAGCGTTGACGACTTCATGCCTACAAGATTCAGCTTAGGCATGAGATTAATTCTGAGGACAAACCTAAGTATGTTGAATTTGCTACTTTTATGATGTTGAAAATTGATGATGATGAAAGCTTCTTAAATCGTATTCTTTTCACAGACGAGGCGACATTTCATATCAATGGGTGTGTTAATCGTCATAATTGTCTCATTTGGCCTCATTGTCAGCTGCCGAGGGAAACCTACCAGTATGTCCGTGGTTTTCCAAAAGGGAATGTTTGGTGTGACTTGCTGCATGACCGCGTTGTTGGGCCTTTCTTCTTGACAGAGACCAGCATAACCGGAACCATTTATCAGGATTTGCTGGAAATTTGTCTTTCCACATATTGATGATTTGGAAGCTGTAACTGGGAATAACATTGTTTTCATGAAGGACAGAGCTTCTCCTCATTTCTCCCTATCTGTGCATGAAGCCTTAAATGAGAGGTTCCCCAACTCGTGGATTGGACGAGATGACCCAATTCAAGTGGCCTATACGAATCCCCGATCTTACGCCTCTGGACTTCTTCTGGTGATACATTAAGAACATTGTGTACAGTGAAAACATTACTGATATTGGCCACCTAAAACATTTAATCATAGCCACAATGGAAACTGTAACTCCACAGATGCTTCACAACACATGGAGGGAGATGGACTATCGTCTTGATGTCTGTCGCTCGACTAATGGTGCACATATCGAAACATATTGAAATGGGTATAAAACTTTGTACTTTTCTTATTATTTTAGTACCAAATTTATGGTCATATGTATTTATTAATTTGCATAATAAAATTTTGTAATCCCAGCATTCTTTTTCGATGACCCTGTACATTCCTTCCTTATGTTATTATCTTTCAATCTCTTAGAATGTTCTTTTAAAATAGTGAAGTTAGTGTCAAATGCACTCGGATCAGTGAGTGAGAAAAAATAAAAAACTGCATTAGGCATTGAGAATCAAGGTTTTTAGATATATTTTAAAAGAATGCCTGAAGTAATTTCGTTATCAGTTTATGATAAACATCAAGAGAAACTTACTCATCCTTTAAGAATGACAGAAGTGAGATATGAAGTGTAAACAGTTATGTGAAATGAAAGATAGTAATAACAAGAAAGCTTATCTGCAGATTACTTTTTAGATGTTTTGTTTTTACTTAAGTGCTGTATGAAATAATTGAAAATAATTATCTATTAATGTTGCAATAAATTAAATCCTTGAATATGGAACTAGTTGATATTTAATAGGCTTTTATTTCATTTAACTTGAATAGTTCTTTTTTAGTATGGTAGTATTAAAGTAATTTTTCGCATAGAAATATCAATAAATGCAGCTTGAGAACATATTTTACATGTATCCTTGTATTTCATGTTGATTTATTTTCCAACCTTAAAGATTTGGTAAGAATTAAACAATATTGAAAAAGGAGAAAGAAAGTATTCTTTTTCAAGAAAAATATAACAGTTAAAAATAGGAAAATGTAATGATTGGTGTGTGGTTGTTGATTTTGAAAGAACATGTTGTGGTTTTAAAGTATATGGTTTGTATTTCCTTAGGAATGCATCATGAAAGGAATATAAAAAAAAACAGCTGGAGGGATGGGAGGGATCTTCGCTAAACTTTCTTGTATACTTTCTAACAAAGTTGTCCTCCCTGACCCCTTCCCGCCTAAAAATTGTGGAGTGCCACGAGTGTTATTGATATTGTCTTCGCAGAACACTGCAATACAAAAGGGTCAAGAATGCAAGCAAGATAAAATTCACAGTCAGTAAAATAGCGCCAAGTTTACGAAGGTTATGCACCGTAAAATGCGTCTTAAAACATTAACTGTTATAAATAATAGGATCTGCTTTTTGTTACTCTTTGTTTCATAACAATACTAAAACTGTGTATCAAATTTTCTCTCTTGCTATTTAAGTTTTTTAATTATCGTGTTCACATGAACAAGGACAGACTGACTTCCTGTGGATGGATTTTGTCCAAAATTTGATAGAAACCTAAAAATTATGTCTAAAGATCACATACCAAATTTCATCTTTATTTTATTTATATATTTTTTAAAACTTGAATGAAAATTATGTAAGTACAATTTTACTTTGTGACTAATAATTATAAAGACAATTTTCAAAACAATTAATTAACAAATGATAATTTTCAATGTTATGCTCTTTGATTTTCAATTTCAATATGGATGTCATTTTTTTTTATGGGTATCCAAATTCCATTATTTATAGGATTTATTTATTAAATTCATTCTACAAGTTAATGTTATTTTTAAACATTGTCCTTTTTTTTTTTATGAATGAGGATTTTTTTGGTTATAAGTTAATTTCAATATTTTTTAATCATAATTTTTTTTATTTATTTTTTTTTAATTATAAATGTTTGTTATTCATATTTTCAGAGTCCAGCCTATTTCTGTAGCAGCGAAAGTTGAAGACTTTCAGGTGAAGAATGAACCTGTGTATCAATACCTGAAGGATAGCAAGGAGCGAAAAGAATTATTTGATGCTCTAGCAAAATATCAAAACACTTGTACAGAAATTCCTATTATTATTGGTGATAAAGAAATTTTTTCTGGAGATGCCAAGTATCAAGTAATGGTAAGTAGAGATGGTGTCTAAAACCCTCAATTGAGTTATGTTTCAGAATGATTCAATAGGTGAATGGTAACCAAAATGAACACAAGCAGGAATGTGTGTGTCTACAACTTTGATGACAAAACTTTCATTTGTATAGCTCTTTGCTTTAGCTATCCTGTTCGCATGCACAGATAGACAAACTTCCCTTTAAACAGATTTCGTCCAAAATTTGATGGAAATCTGCAAATTTGGTGTTAAAACTACGTACCAAATTTCATCCAACTAGAGTAACGTCTTTCCGGGTTATCCTGTTCACAGACAGACAAAAATGTGATTTTCAGACTCGGATTTCTAAAATTTGAAGATTCATCAAAATCTCATTTGGGTTTTTTGCACTGCATTGTACTTTGTATACTGTACTCCGGATATTAAACTGTATTATGTTTTGTACTTTGTATGTGAGAAAGTAAAAGAGAAATTTGTAGCCAATTTAGAATTGATGTTAGGGCTGTTGGCTATTAAGCGACTGTCGTACCAACTTTCTTAATATTTAAATTTTCAACTATAAATTATTTTTGATGATTTTCTGAAGTTTTGTGAGGATGCAAATAAATGCTCATAATTCTAGTCATTTTAATTGTGATATACATCTCATTTTAAAATTTCTAATGCAATTATGTTGAGTAATATTTCTTATTTTCCAGCCTTTTGATCATGGAAAGAAACTTGCAAAATACTATTGGGCCAATTCTGTAAGTAAATTCCCTTGTCTATAATAGATTATAAGCATTGATATTCTACTTTCCTGCTTAGTGGTCAAAATTTCCAAATAGCATATAAAATCTTGTTTTATAGCATCATCTGTGGGCATTTGCAATCAAGCAAACCTTTTTGCACAGACTTCCCAATAACATTGGTTCATCTTTTTAAATAACTATAATTTTTGAAGAAATTTATTTTTGTATGTATATATTGTTTTTTCTATTTAGAAAAAAATATTTATAAGCAGCTTATCATTAATTGACATTTAAAAAATTCATTAGGTTATATTTACATTTTTTTGCAAGAATTTTCATGGAAACTAGCATTTTCAATTCATCAATATATTTCAACACAATTTAAATGTAGTTCTTCCTTAGTCTTATACCATAATTTGCACATCATAACTTTACATTTCTTGGGATTGTCCTTTGGAAAAACATGATTACATTACTTTTTAATTTTATTTGAAATTTATATTTGCATAGTTCATTACTAAATTTATGATATCCATTTTTTTCAGTTTGGGAAGGAAGATTAATAAATTTTAAGAATTAGTGTGTTGAATGATATTTTATCAATATTTTCTTAATCAGCATTTGAATTACAGGATATGATTAAAAAGGCCATATTTGAGAGCTTAGCGGTTCGCGAACAGTGGGAAAAGACACCACTTTCTGATCGCATTAAGCTATTCCTAAAGGCAGCTGATCTTGTGAGTGGAAAATATAGAATGGATCTCAATGCTGCTACTATGTTAGGGCAGGTATGTTTTAAAAATTTGCTGTATAAAAAAAATTTTCATGACAGTTATTCTTGAGTATATTAATTCAAAATATTGTAATTTTTAATGACCCTCTTAATATATCTTTCAGCAGTTTATTCTTTTATAAATACCAGTTATTCAATATATTTGTTTCATTTTTAGGGAAAGAATATAGTGCAAGCTGAAGTAGATGCTGCTGCAGAATTGGCTGACTTTTTTCGATTTAATGCCTATTTTGCTAAAGTATGTTTTTGTTTGTATTTATAGAATTTCTTTAAAATAGTCCATTTTCTGTCTATTTTATCTTATTTGTAATATACAGTGTATTCTAAAGTCAAAAATATGTTTGTTTTTTTTCAGAACAATTTCTATTCTCAAAGCAATTCATATAGGTTCCTTTAATTGCAAATTTATAAGTGCATTCTTGTTTCAAAATTAAAATATGCAGGATTTAAATTCAAAAGATTTTTCTTTTTTAATTGTAAATATTTATTTTTTTATTTAATTTAATTGTAGATATTTTAGTTTTAGTGAATAGTTTCTAAACATTATTTTTAATACAAATTCTTTTATTGTTTCAAAATGTTTTTTTGCAGGAATTGACAAAATATCAGCCAGTTAGTCCAGATCCAAAGACGACTACGAATACTTTTCGATTCAGAGGAATTGAAGTAAGAAACTTCTTCACTTTTCTTTTAATATGGAATGAACTTTGAATTTGAATGAAATAGAACTTCAAAATATGTTTATAATTTCTTCCTTGTTGCTTAAGTGTCAGAATGGTTTCATGACAGTTCCACTTTTTTAATGCATACCATTTGCTTAACACATTGATATTAATAGTAACATTTTTGGCTCCAACATTGGGTGCTGATATTTGTGGGTGGTATTTTTTCCTATCAGACAATGGTGGCTAATAATGGTTTCAGCTGAATCAAATGTTCCTGTGTTTGATACCTCATTTACAAGGAAAATCGTTTGAATGTATGGGTTTTGTTTACATTAGATTAATTTTTAAGTTATTGTCCTCATGCAACTTAGTTGAAGGGAAAATGAGATGCTGGTTTTAATGCTTTTCTTATCTGACCATAGTTTAAAATGATGAAATAGTCATCGTAGTCTCATAATTGGATATTAATCTAACAGATTGATGAATCCTGGGAGGAAAAAGTACCTTGATGTAACAGATGTATTTATCCGTCAGATGGCACTGCCTCCCTCCCTCTACACAGATGATTCTTGGACAGTGTACAAGTTGTATGGCACGTGAAGAGGTCCAATATTGTAACACGAGCAAATTCTTTTCTTTGTAAAATGTAAATAATCATTTAACTTTAATTAAAGTAAATTAATCAACTTTCATGGATCCCTCTTCATTTCAACCTGAAATGTCTTTTCTGTGGATTAAGTAATGGCTCGCTCAGTAAACCTTACAAATAGAGAAGAGCCGTTATACTACTTTATTCTGGCCGGAAAGGTTCTTTGTACCAGCATTTCAAATAGGGCTTAAAAGCCATATGCATGACTTTTTTTCCCTTGGAAACTTTTAATTAATTTGTGCTGCCATATTTTAAACCTGTCGCTTCTTGCAATTCCCGTTAATGCCTACTTATTAAGAAAGAAGAAAACTGCAGTTGACCTAGTTTTTGAAATTTGTATATCTTCATCAAGGATTCATAAGCCCTTAGAAGACAGGGAAATTTTCTTAGAGAGGGCATAAGTTTCTGCTCTCAAACACTGGCTTTCAAGTGTTGAAATGAATGAGTACTTGCAGTTTGGAGAGAAAAACTCATGCTCTCTCAAGGAAATAGCTTCTGTTTGGTAAGGGCTTTAAACTGTGGATTAGGAGAATTTTATTGAATAGCTTTTTGGAAACCCCAAGGAAATTTGATTTGAGGCATGGTTAATTTTGCAGCAGCATTAACATTTAATTTTATTTATCTTTCAATTCTTTTGTATTGTATTTCATTTTTAAGTGTACTTCCTCCTTGCTAGACATGAAGTATTTATGTAAAACAAATTAAGTTTCATCTTCATTTTGTAGGGCTTCATTGCTTCAATATCGCCTTTCAACTTTACAGCTATTGGTGGAAACCTTGCCTCTGGCCCGACTCTAATGGTATGTTAAATTTCTGCAATTTTGACCTTAATCTCTGTTTTTATGTTCCTGATTAATTTTTTATATTGTAATGGCTAATTATTTATTCTGTCATATTGTTACTACTTATTTATTTGTATAAAATTGTGTATTTCAGGGAAATGTAGTACTGTGGAAACCATCTGATACAGCAATGCTTTCAAACTATATCATTTTCAAATTGCTGAAAGAAGCGGGATTTCCTCCAGGCATAATTAATTTTATTCCCGCTGATGGTCCTGTGTTTGGTGATGTTATATCTACATCAGAGGATCTTGCTGGTATCAATTTCACTGGAAGTTTGAAGTAAGTAGTCTTCTAATAGTTGTTTTGTGTTCCTCTAAATTTTTTTAGTTAACCTTTAAAGTAGTGTTTGGTGTATATTAATTCTTATAAGCAATCAGATGCACAGTTTTCAAATGGTTCACATGTTATTTTATTATAAAACAGAAATTTTTTCGATCATAAACATTAAGAGGAAGAATAATGATTTTGTTGGATTACAGGACAAAAGAAACAAGAATTCCATTTTCATCAAATTTATATTGAATTTTGCTTTAATAAGGCAACATTTAGAAATTGTTTTCAATTTAGTTGTACACTTTTTTGAAACTCGCTTTAGATCAGAACTGTTATTCATGTGTACTCATGCTAGATGTAAAGATGCCATAAATGCATCCTATTCTGAGACTATTAATTTGAATGAAGCAGCATATGGAGTTTCATCTGTTTCAGGGCTTCTCAAATACTGGGTCTTGGCTTCAATCATTAATGGGATTGAAATGTTTCATTTTGTCTTCATCTTTTAGGCTATTATATTTGTAAATAAAAGCAGTTAAGAAAATCATTTCGACTTTTTGATCTTTGTGAAAATTTGCTTAATAGTTACTAAAAGTTTTTTTTTTTTTTAAATATATTTAACCGCTTCCCTTACACATTTTTTTGAAAAAAATTTCAAAAAATCATCACATTTTTTTATTTTATTATTAAATACAAGGAAACAAAACAAAATATGTTGGCTTTAAGTTGATTTTTTAATTTTTTACAGGTGTAAAAGCATTTAGTTTTAATATTAGTTTACTATCCCGAGTTATCTTGGGCAAGTGAAAAAAAGTTAAATATTAGTCTTTGTATGATAGTTTTTGAAACGAGGGATAACACAAAGTGATACCTGACATTCTGTACACTGGTATCTGGTCTCTTTTCTTACTGGTTTACCTCTGTAATCTCTTTTACGGGAGAATAGAGTACACTGTCTCGTTGGATTTGATTTTTTCAATTGCAGGAATAACATCTGGAAAATGCCTTGAGGTTAACCTGACTAATCACTATCTGAAAAATCATCGCTTTCGCTATCTTGCATCATCGCCATTATTTTACTTTTTTTTCAAAGCAACTATCCTTCTTTATGCATTACTAATCCACAAGCCGACGTATACTATACAATAGGGAAACACGTGACCAGTCCCACCAAAAGAACCGCAAAACCAATAAAACTTGGCAAACTGCCAATGAAAGCTGAATATTTCCTTTCATTTCCTCCAGGCCGAGTAAAACCGTGATAAAACAAATCGTACTGGTAAATTCTGCTTTGCCCGAGAGTATTCTCGGGATAATAATTAACTGCAATATATACGAACCTGAGATAACTCGGGATAATCAGGCAAGCGGTTAATTTTATTCTAAAAATATAAAAAAAAATTATTTTTATTGGAAATTTTTTCCTATGGACATTTTTGAGTAGTTGTTTGTATAAATGTTTTTTTTTTTTAATTCATGCAATCACCAAGCTTGTAAGTGAACTGTTTGTGATTTATAGTTATATTTTTTAGGACATTCAAGTTGCTATGGAAATTGACATCTCAAAATATTGACATTTACAAAAATTTCCCTCGTCTAGTTGGAGGCAAGTGTGAATTTTCAATATTTAACTTTTAGAATTGTTTTATCTGTGAAATATCCCTTCCTTTTTCTATACAGTGTTTGCTTCCACAGATGGTAGATATAAAAATAATTTGAATTATTAAATCAACTGTAAAAACATTTCTCAGTGCATTTGTATGGTTAAAAAAGAAATTGTTTAAGTTTATTCCTTGTATTGCATTAAGTTTTGTCCTTTGGTTCAAAAAGTGCTTGCATGCTAGTATTTCTACTGTATTAAAAATTTAGCTCTTTTTATTTGGCTTTGCAGATTCATACTTTAAAAGCCAGGGAAACGCATTTTGCTGTCATATTATTATTATAATAATTTTATTCTAAACAACTTGGGATTCTCTTTTTTCCTTTTTTAAAAACCGAATCAATGAATTATGCAACCAATCCATATTAACAAAACAAATCATGTAGACCTTTTCCTAAAGTTTTTACTCACTCGAGTTAAAATGAATTACTACATATCACTTCTCACCTACGATTCATTATTTTATTTTTAACTTATTTTGATTTGTAAGGATCATTCAAATTTAGTGCATCTGTAAAACTGTTCATTTACTCCGTACTTTTCTAGAATGTGGTGGTAAGAACTTCCATTTTGTTCATAAGTCTGCTGATGTCCCATCTGTTGTTGCTAGTTCAATTAGATCAGCATTTGAGTACAGCGGTCAGAAATGTTCTGCATTGGATCGCATGTATGTCCCTGAAAGCCTGTGGCCTCAGGTAAATACCATTTTAATAACATTGTGCATCTTTATGTTCTGCTAATGCAACGCTCAAACAGAAGTATAGAGGATAACATTGAAATTTTTTTTAAAAAAATGTTTCAAGCATTTATTTAACTCACTTTTGGAAGAAAATTTCATTTTCTTCAAAATTTTTCAAAGAATGAAATTTTGGATATCAAAGGAGTTTTGTTAATTTATAATGAAATTCTGTTGAGTATTTATCTTCCAGCCATAAAAAAGTCTCGAATTTCTATGAAAGTAAATTCTTGAATGAATTAAATTCCTAAATTTCATTCTAAAGTCACTGTTATTAAAAATTTTGAATTGAAGGCAAACATCAGATACTTTCTTAGTTGTAAGGCCAATTTTATTCCCATTAGAAATACTAATAATTAGGCTAAATGCTTGTATCTTCACAAAAATATTGAAATATAAAGCCTATCTTGCTGTATTTTAGTATTTTCCTTTAAATTAATTAGGAACGAATAAGTTTGAATTTTTTTGGATATATTTTCTGTAGATTACACCCTTCTCTGTAAAAATTTTTGTCTAGAAGCATTTAGGACATGTTTTGCGTCTAAAAATTTGAAATTATTTGTGAATAGATTATTATTGATATGTAACAATATATTCTTTGTCTGCTTTATAAATATAAGAATTCTGATTGTTTTAATGTCATTTATTAAACTGATTATTAGTTCTGTATTACGCCGATAATTTTAAAATTGGTTATCAAATGGTAAAAAAGATTGGGAAAAGTATAGTCATAAAAATGTGTATATGGCCATAATTTTTTTCCTTTGTAAGTTAAAATACATTTCTTCATTTCATTTAGTTTACATGAGACAGAAAGGGTTTTTTTTTCCCCACTATGGTTGTCTCGTGGCAAATTTTAGTAGACATCCATCTAAAATGTATTATTTAAAAGATATATGCAACTTGATGAAATTAATATAAACAAGTGAAAGTACCAGCATACTTGTAGAAAGGAGCTTTATATTCATCTCTTGAATTATTTTAAAACTATATTATGAAGTGTGATGTGTTAATCTTATACATAAGAAATGAATTTATATATTACATTAATATTGTATATGTTATGCAAATGTCTCACTGACCAGTACAGGATTAAATTGTTCCTTTTGTGATTTTTTTAAAAAAATGTTTTTGCATGTATTCAATTTTGTCAATTTTGAAAATAATTCTGCTTGACTGCTAGTTCATGTAATCTAGATGTCTAAGTCAGTAGCATCTTTAGTTTCTAAATGCTTAATAACATCAAGTTTTTCAATGGACTTCTTTTATAATTTTTTCATTAAAAAAAAAAAGCTTTGAAATCCAGAAAAGGTTTTCAAATTAGTTTGATCCTAAAAATCTGTGTCATTCCAGAAAAAATTAAAATTAGAATTTTCATATGAATTTTTATAGTATCTGTTTAAAAAATTGTGATTAATCAGCAAGCGACTGTTTTTTGCAGTTATGAAAAGGCATTTTCAGTTGGTTACTTTCTTTTTTAATGAATAAATCAACCTGCACATTTAAAACGTTTTGCTGAACAGCTATTGTAGTGTAAATTGACATGAATAATGTTTTTTTTGCAAATTCAAAAAAAAAAAAAAAAAAAATGTAAAATTGTTTTCAAAAAATCTTTTTACAAATTTTGAAAAAGCAAAATACAGATTAATGAATGTCTTATTTATCATTTTGGAAATCAGTACTTCTAGCAAATTTAAGTGATTACCATATTATTATAACTACATCAATCTGTGGCTTTGTCTCTTTTAAAAAAATTAAAATGCAAGTTAAATTTTAAAGAGAAAAACCCCAAAGAATTGCATATTTATAAAGGATTATTATTCAGGGAATGGGATTATTTTTATTGAGGAAGGATTTATTATTTTTATATCAATTTAATTTTGAGTTGCAGCAAATTGTTTTATAATGTAATTTTTATCAAAACAAATTATTTTCCATGCTGTAATGCTTTTTATAGCATCACTGCATTAATATTCACTGTATTTGTAATTTTTATAAAAATTTTCAATTACCTCTGGGTGCGCAAGACTGCTTAATGAGTTAAAGATTGAATTGCGAAAACTGTGCTAAATTAACTTTGCTCCAAATAACAAATTAGTATATTAATTGTTAATTTAAAACATTTTTTTGTCGCTTAATTTAATTTTTTATTGCTTTGTTTCATTTTTCAGATCAAGCAAGGCTTGTTAGAAATTAGAGACCAAATTAAAGTAGGATCTCCATTAGACCCTGAAACATTTGTATCTGCAGTAATAGATGACCGGGCCTTTAAGAAAATAAAAGAATTTATTGATTTTGCTGAAGTGTCTCAAGATTGCACCATACTTGCCGGTGGGAAATGTGATGACAGGTATACTTATTTGTTATGTATTTTGTCCCTTTCTTATAACTCAGCAATTTTTTTATTTATAAATATATATTAATTAGATGGATTAGAATTGATTGCAAACAGATTTATTCATAATCATAATTAAGGCATAAAATAGGCACAATATGATAAATGATTACATTTTAAATGCAGATCACTAATAAATACTCTTCGTAAATTGAAAACATTCAAAATTTCATCTGCTTTAGTTTATTATAGTTCTGTTTTGAAATGAAATTTTTCAAATGCTTCTGAATTGAATGTTTCTGTTCATTTTAGAATTTTTTTAATGAGATTAACATAAATAAATTCTTTTACTGTAAATGACCAAAATATAATTACATTGCATACCACATGATACATTTAGGCCCTTAAAAAGCATCTTACATGATTTCTTTAAATTACAAATTAATTCCAATACTAATATCTTTTTATTTATGGAAGTGCATTGCATCTTAAACAGACTTGTAATTTCAAAATTATGAAGAATTTAGGTTATGTTGCATTATATTTTTTTATGTTTAATCTTTTTTGTTTTTCAGCAAAGGGTATTTTATTGAACCCACGATCATTCAAACAACACATCCAGCAAATCTGGTCATGAAAGAAGAAATATTTGGACCACTGCTTATTGTCTATGTTTACAAAGACAGTGCTGTTGAGGAAACTCTTGAACTTGCTAGAAACCATAAATATGCCTTGACTGGAGCTGTATTTGCTCAGGACAGGTAGAAATTTATTCTCTTAAAAATGCTTTGTAAAGAGAGAAAAGGACTAGTTCAGAATGTGCTAGTATTTGTTAAATGTCCTTCAATTATAAATGCTAAATATTTTAGTTAATGTATATGTAATATTGTAAATATTTTAGTAGTTCAGTGGTTTAATGAAACTAATTTGTATTCTTTTGAAGGCAATTTTTGGAACATGCTACTGAAGTTTTGAAAATGTCTGCTGGAAATTTCTATATTAATGATAAATCTACAGGATCTGTTGTGGGACAACAACCATTTGGTGGTGGCCGTCTTTCAGGTAAGAAAATGTACATTAGAAATGAATGTTAAATTGTTTCACTTCATAAATGTATTTTTAGTGGATCTTGTATATAAAAATGTCTCTTATTCAGCTATTTGTAAGTAGTTTGTATGTATTAATCTCCAGCTTATGAATTATTTCATTTGTAGTTTTTAAATGAAACCTTATATAATTTTGTATCCCACCTTGTTCAGTGTTGAAATGTGAAAAAGGAAAAAAAAATCATAGAGATTTAACTCCTGCTTTTATTCCAGGAACAAATGACAAAGCTGGCGGACCCCACTACATGCTTCGGTGGGCATCCCCACAAGTTGTTAAAGAGACCTTTGTTCCTTTACCTGAGTGGAAATATCCTTACATGACTGTGTAATTCTAAGTCATGTTGCAACTTTCCAGGAACATGTGTTTGTCTTCCATTGAGAAACTGAATATTTTGGAAACCGATGATTTGCCAGTGAATCTCTATTATTTCCTGAAGCTATGATTTTTGGTAAAAGAATCTCATAAATATATTATTTTTAAAAAACATTTTATAGGATTTTTCAAGTGTAAAAACATTTAAAATATATGTTGAATTAGATTAGTATGTGTATTTTCAAATACCTTATACATTTATTTAAAAAAGATGTGTCAGTGATGTGAATTTCTGCATTGGTGATTTTATGTTATTGGAGCAGAGAAAAGATCTGTTTTTAAATTTGCTCATTCATTTAAGTTTATTGTTTTTAATGTTTACCATAGAGTAGCATGTTGTTGAATCTTGTTTTGTTTGCTATATTCCTGTCACATTTAAAAAGTTTATTGACGTAAGCATTTATTTGTATATTTGTCAAGTGTTCATAACATGCACAAACATAGTTAAAACTTCCTGGTATTATAAATATTAATCTGCTTAAGCTGGTGTTTTTTTAAGTTTTTACAATTATATTATCTTATCAGGCACATATATAAATCAATTTGTGGACATTTAAAATGTGGAAGTTTATTCTTAAAAGTAAATACTTAAAACCTTTAATCCCTTAAAAATTTTATTTTAGCATAAGTTTAAAATTCACCTACTTAAAACTGATGATGTTTGCATAATTTTTTGCCTGATAAGTGTTTCATTTAGGGATAAAATATTTCTTATTATGTATGTCAGTGATATCTTAATCCTTCATTTTCTCCTTTTTAAATTTACAATAAAATAAATATAAAGATAAGAAATAAGAAAGTTTATAAGATGATGAATGACTTTTTTGTACAGAAAACATGGACTATTATGATATACTTTCTTTTTTAAAAAAAACACCTTTATTTTATTCAAATATATCTCTAGCTTTGACTGGATCGATCTTTGTTTGTTCTTATTCATATATAGTTCAGATTAATTTATAATTGCTGTTGTAAAGGAGTATATATCTCGTATCTGACATTGTGCAGTCGGTCATCAGGCTACTTGTTATAATTAACCAATTGAAAATTTTGAATAGGGAATCTTGCTAATTGTACTGTTTCGTTAACAATGATTTGAGCATACATTTTAATCATCAGAACTAATTTAAAAAGTTTTGAAACGATGGATTTAATTTTTTATATTGAAGACTGCACCATAGAAATTAAAGGTTAACTTTATTTTTGTGATTGACATCAAAAGGAAATTTTATGTCTAGTTTAGCTATGGTTATGTTGTGATGTCATAAGCCAACCAGCCAAATAATTTTTTACTTATGAAGGAAATGTTTTCATATCCTAGTCATTACTTAATAAATGAATCTGTTATTTTTTTATCATATGTTCATACTATTTTATTCTGTTTTAAAAATTTTCATGTTTTGTATTTTTATGTGGCTTTGCTTAAGTGTTCATTCTTTGTCATTCTCTTTACAAGCATTTGTTTTTGTTTCAAAATGTTTTTTTTAGCCATTTCAACCAGCTGCAAACTGCTAAGTAATTTGTGATAATTTCTTTTAATAGCTGTTACTAGTTTTTTGTTTGTAATCTGTACAGGGTTCTGAAAATTATTTTAAATCTCAACTATGAATATTAAGTTCAAAATAAAATGTCTTGCCTTTTGGCTAATTTTTAATAATATTGTATTATTCTTAAATATTAATGTGGAAGTTGTATTCTTTTATGAAGTGATATTTGCATAAGGATTTCTAGTTTTATACAAAAATTTATCTCCCTGCGATATAATTTCGATTGCTAGAATATTGCAAATTCTTAAATCTCATCTTTCCATTTCTGTGTAGAAAACTTTTTTTCTCATTTTATTTCATAATAGTAATTATTTAGCAATTAATTCATTTTCAGATGGATTATTTTTTACAAATCCGAATAAATTCATATAATGAATGCATTTTAAGCAAATTATTAGCTGCTTTTCTGTCCTTTTGTTAGCTGTTCATTTGAATCTGAACCCTGTGATTTTATTGATCTGAATTATTTAGTGATTTAAAGATATTGTTTACAGTAATAGTTATTTAGAAGTTTATATTTTCTTGTAAAAATCTTATCAGAACTTTAAAAAAATATGACTGGCTTATCTGCACTTTTATATTATCAATCGGTCTGTTCTGTTAAATATGGACATTAAAAAAATTCTAATCATTGCAAAAATTTGTTAACTCCTAGTGAGAAATTGGAGGAAACTTTACTTCTAATAGAAGTGCAACTTGTAACTAGCAATATGTTGTTTGTCAACATTTGATTTTCAATAAAGAATTGAAAAGCCTTTCTCCGTTGTCATCTCTGTGTTAAACATATAATTTATGAGGTATAATACTGCAAGTATTTAGACCTCCATGAAAAATCTTACTTTTTAAACACCATTAGATTTAAGTAAAAATGTTTATTCTACGAAGGTATAAATGAAAGGACGTTGCTCTTTTTGTTAAATTCACAATAATACTGTATGGAATAAAAGAATATCTTGAATATATTAGGCCAGACTGGTATGCTTTATATTTTGTAACTGTGAAGCTCAATTTTTTGGAAGTTGGTGAAACCATATCTTACCCAGGTTTAACATGTCTTTTTTTGTATGGTTTATGGATGTTTGAAACTAATCTCTATCACATTAACAGCAAAAATGGTAAGGAAACTAAGCATTGTCATTTAACCCCTCTAAGTACCAAAACTCTTCTTTTCCTTTTTTCAGATTATTCTTATTTATTTCTGTATTTTCTTAAGATTTCATGTGTAAAATATTCTTGAGATTTCAAGGTTTAGATTGCATATGGAAAAGTATGGTTTTTTTTTAAATTAAAAAACTCATTTCTAAGAGTTTAAAATTATTTGATAATTTATTGCTGAATTAATTGACTGCTTGGAGGGATAGATGTTTTATTTTAAAAACAGTGTGTTCTGTGGAATTTGCCTTTATTTTTCATCACTCATTTTTAGATAAATGATTTTGCAAGTGTCTAACATGCACAGAATCTTAGAAAAAATCTAGATGTCTTGTATAGATAATATATTAAATAACCTAAGAATTTCATATAATTATGAAAGATGGACATAAACTGTGATCTTGGATGAAAAATAACAGATAAAATAAGCTATGTGTTTATGATAGGTGTTGTGTTCTGGCTTTTGGCCAGGTTGACACTTAAAATAATTTCAGCAAGACCCAGGGACCTTTGCATCAATTTGTTGTTTGTAGTCTAAATTTGCATCTGTCTGTAAATTCTTTAGTCATAGGTGCAAAAAATAATTTATAGAAAAGGGTAAAAGTGGATCAGTGATGCTTAATCAGTATAGCAGGTAATATACATGTGCCAGTGTATTCTGTTTACTACAGGATATTCTGGAACACAGTTACCAACCATATTCAAGTAGTGGCTGGTATGACGTGTACCACTGAGGATTTTATCATTTTACATGTCTTCTTACTTATCCCTGATCAAAACATGCTAAAAAAAATTCAGAGTACACCGTGAGAAAGTGTATGGATAAATGTTCCATTTATCATAATAAAAGTACTATCGGCAGATGCCTGGCAAATTAGAAAATAGTTTTAAAAGGAAATGTAGAATAAGCATGTTTTATACATTATACAACTTGCTATTGAATTATTTGATATACAGGTAATAAAATAGGTTTGAAGGAAATATTGCATGCAATTTCAAATTCTTCTACATTTCAAAATACAGGGTGTCCTTAAAGAATGTTTACACTTTAACAAAATCATTAAACAAAAGATATGCACATTTTTGTGTGGGGTTTTTTTTCAATAAATAGAGGATCAATATATATATTTTTCAATTTGCTAAATGGCATCAGGTCATTGATATTGCCATTCTTCTTTGAATGTGGCTTCACTGCAGGAAATGGAGCAAGTTTTATCAAAGTTAGATTTGTGACACAGGTACGACATAAATTTAGGACTATCGATCAAAATTTTCAATGTCAACAATTTATAAATGGCATACTGGATTTATGGTGACAGGCAAATCTTGATGACCTTAGAGAAGCACCAATAGTATTAAAAATGTTCTAACAGTGAAAACACTTTGATGCTTTCTTTATAAAATACAAAAAAAGTGCATAACTGTTGTTTTTTTTTTATTATTTTTGTAATCTTAAAATTTTAGAGTTACTTTTCGGACACCTTGTATATGTAAATGTACAAATTATCCGAACATTAAAGCCTATGAGGAACATTAAAAGTTGATATTAAGCCTTTGCGGACAGGTACGACGTATAGAGGGGCGCCAATGAATATGTACCATAAGCTGAATAAAAACTATCAAAGATGGAGATCTCGCTAACCTCGTATTAACATTTCTCCTACTTGCTCCGATAGTTCTCATTGACCTTCAAGCAGTCAGTTTGGTCTGATCGCGCTTGAAAGTGCATGAAATGCTCTCCATAACCCAACCTGACTATCATGAAACAGTGGGAAATTATCCCTGCAGAGCAATGTTCAGCTGTTTTGGAAGAATTAAGCAAGAAAATAATAGCTGAGGACGAATCTTATGCATTAAATGTCGATGGAGAAGTGACAGAGTACAGCGACCAAGAAACTGATTCCAAGACTGATATGGAGGACAATCCAGTTCCGAAGAATATAGCGAATCAGAATTGAACACAAATGTTTGTATCATCCATTCAACCTCTAATTTTATTATGCCATAAAAATAAAGTTATGTATAATTAAATAAGCATGGAGTTGGAAAAAATGGAATAGTGCATAAAAGTGCACCAACCTGATCTGAGTGTTCTAAAATGTCACCTGTCGTTAAAGGGCATTTAATCAAGTATAAAGATTGCATGTGTTTAAATAGTGTGCAATACATAAGTATACTTAAAGAAGTCAAACGCGGTTTTGTCTGCTGCAAAATAGTAACTTCTGTGTAGGATTATATGAGAAAAGTCTGAATGCCCTTTTCAGAGGGAGATATATGTGATAGGAAAAATTCTTTGCTGCTTTGTTGTACTTTCTGGTAAAAAGGTCTTTAAGAGAAATAAACAAAATTGATGCAAAGAAACGTTTCCTTTTAAATTCGAATTGACTGTAGATGGTGGCAAAATTATTTCAATAACAATTTTCATGGACACCTCATCCAGATTCTCTAACTTTTTCGAATAATTTTTTTCTTGTTCTAAATTTAAATTTTAGCTTGGAAGGAAAAATTTATCATCAAATGTGGCTATTGCTCTCATCAATAAATATTTTTGGTCTAGGGTAAAATGTGTTTCTCAGATGAAATGGAGCAAATAGTAAAAATGCTGAACCAGTTAAGTAACCATCAAATATAATTTTTTTTTCAGAAGTAAATTTAAATTCCCTTCCTAAATATTCTTTCTTAACTAGATCTTCCTAAAATTATTATTATTATTTTTTTTTTACAAGACTTAGGAAGCAAGATGTGTCGTGCACCTAGTCATCTGCAGTGCAATTACCAGGTGGATGTAAGAATGGAATCAAAATGGATTTTCGCATGCTTTATTATATTCAGGAATATGATTCTTCCGCTTTTTTGATATTTTGGAGAAATTTCGCTTTTTCTTCCCTCTCAAAATTCCGTTTTTCTTTTTCTTCCGAAAATTCCGCTTTTACGCAAAGAAAAGAAACCTTTCTATCTTCCGTTTTTAAAAGAAAATTCTGGGAAAATATGCTCGCCCACGTGGCTTTACTCCACCGGCTAGGAAACTAGCTGATTTATCTTCTACTGACGAATCAACATTATATCAGCAAGCTCTACAAGGATGAACATTCCAACATATTCTGTGCCATTCAAAGTATTAATTACCACCTTTTTGCAGAAAACCAAACCTCTGTGGCATATTTTGCAAAAAAAAAAAAAAAGATTTATTTTTGCATGAACATGTTGAAAAAAAAATTAGTTAAAAACTTAAGGTCATCTTGTAGGGCGTACCAAGATGAAGAAATAATAAAAAAAAGATGGAACAAAAACAAATAAATAAACTACATCAGAAAAAGAAAAAACTCCTGTCAAAAGAGGTAACTTAAAAAGCTGTGTGCAAATGCAGCAAAAAAAGCAGAGAATAAGGCATAAAAAAATCTTCTCTAAATTAAACCGATGATTTACCTAGACATTCTAGAGATAATGTAGTCCCGACAACTATGCCAGTAATTAAATAAAGAGATACTAATGAAGACTGTGCAAAAACTTTAGCCTCTACTGAAAATAAACTTACAGAGGATACAAACACATCCTTTATTGAAGAAAAATCTGTCAAAGATAGGAGCCCTCCAAAACAAGGGGTGAAGCGTGTTAATG
>BGPR01014439.1:0-13643 GCA_013235015.1 Araneus ventricosus
TAACATTAATTCGATAGAAGAATTGAGTAACAATCAAAAAATGAAAAGACAGTTTAAATTTTAATGTTTACTGTGGGCTTATTTTGCATAATTATTGTTATATTTTTAATTATATTTAAAACATTTATGAAAATTTTTCCACGACATAAAAAAGAAATAAATAATTATTTAAATTTTTTATAATATTGATTTAAGAAACTTTGAGAGATGCTAACAATTTTTTAATAGCATTCATTTAGTATGTTAGCTTTTATCATATATTTATAAAAAATATTTTATATAAAAATTTTGTTAATTTGATATATAAGTCATAATGATGCGATTTATTATACAACAGGAGACAAATATTAACTCGATGTGAAATATATATTAACCTTTCCTTGCTAAGCTTATATGAATGAATGGATTTCTTTTCTCTCCAACTTTACTATAAATTTTTTTTCTATTATCGATTTTTTAATACAGAAAGAAACTTGACTAGCAGTAACATTTAGTGATTGCATTGAAACATCTTCAATCCTGAAAGTGTAAAATTTAGCCTCTTAAAATATGCAAATTTGTTGACTGCTAATAATAATTACATTATTCAAATGCTAAACTGTTTCAGGAATTTTAAGAAATGCCACAATCTTATGCCGCTGACCTCAGCAACAAACTATTGCTTAAAAATAAAGTTTGGGAACTTTTTATATTCCTTTTTCTCTATTAAAAATGTGCATTCCCTAGATTTCAAAAGAAAAGATGGTCATAAAAAAGCTTCTTTAAAAATGAAAGGTTAAATATTTTTGAAGAAATACGTATGAGGAGCTTTCTGACAAAAGTGAACATATACGCTTTTTTCTAAAAAGCGTTTTGTTACAATTTTCTCATCTGAGTACCCAACTGTACGAGGGTGCAGTATCATTCAATTTTGTCTCATAACTTATTTTTTCCCCTTTGTAAAATTACCCAAAGTTCTTAATTCTTTAGCAAAACTAAAAATATCCACTTCTAAAACCAACTTTGCAAAATGGATATGTCCAATTTTGATTTTTTTTTTAAATTCTCATACATTTTTAATCTTTCTGTAACATCTTTATTTGTTTATTTTTTGTGCGTCGATGTGCTTAATGCTAGAAAAATATATCTAGCTCTCATTTTGGGGGGCGTTCTTTCTCTTATGTAAAATGTCAGCATTTCTCTTCCAAAATCTTGATAATTATGCCCAGAAACATTAAAATATACCACATAAGGAAACAAATACACAAAATAATCTCTTTTCTAACCCTGGAAGCTTTTACGAGCAGGACAGTTTAAGAATCCTGTAATTTCATGGCGTCTTCGGATTGCACCACTCGTGAAAAAAAAGGGGTGGAAGTAGACTGACAGATTTATGATCGGGGGAATGCAGTTGTTTTTACATCACAAAACCCCCTAACTTCTTATTGGGCGGGGAACTCGAATGGACATTATCCTGAGTAGAAGTAAAGTTAAAGACAACATAAAGAAATCTCAATCCAGAAAGCGGAGTGTAGCTGATGAAGTACAGTGCGACTTTTATACACCAAACCTGCTTTACTATAGGTGAATTAAATCATTATTATTACTGTGGAACTTGGTTAATTCAAACATTTTTTATCCGAATTCGTAAGTAATTCGATTTTTTCTCTATTCTTAAAATTTCTATGCGCATAATGCCTAAATATAATCTGTAATTCGAATTTATTTTGCTTACTTAAATGTCAAGAATAAAAATTTTAAATTCTTTTTTATTTCTAAGTTGCTTTCGTCCTTACTTTGTATGCTCATCGATCATGAATAAATAACTTTTTAAGGTTCTTTATTGACTCTAGAATCCAATCAATGTATCCAATCAAAACAGCATTTAAATATTTCTCTCTTTTTGAATTATTTTAAATTTAAGCTTTAAGTAATTTTATTAACATTATTTTTAAAAAAAATCAATAAATATTATTACTTTGTTAATTAAAATTTCACACTGTTTATTTATTTATTATGTATTTTTTTATTAAAGGTGTTAAATTTTAAAAATAGATTTTTTTGCCTTTTTTAATTAAAATTGCCGTTTTCTCATGCTGTATTTACTTTTACACAAATATTTTCTAAATTAAATTTGAATTAGTCAAGTTGCACTGCTTTTCATTATTTTACATTGCTTTTTGTTGCATTAATTATTTGTTTATTTAACATGATTTGTTTTAATAGATCTAAAAATATTCTGCAAATTTATGCATATATATTACCAGCGGATGTTTGCGATTTTTCAAGTACTCGGATGAGGAATAAAAGAACCTTTTTCCGTTCGACTGCCGTGTATATAATAGTAATAAACGGAAATTCAAAATGAGTTGAATTTCGAAGCAGTGTTTTTTTTAACATCGAGATTAGTGATATAAAGAATAATGATTTGGCCAAATACCTACACTGTAAAAACATTTCACTTTTGATTCTAAATAAAATAATTTTCAAATTTTAAATGTAAAAAAATAAAGATTAATAAAATTGATATTTTTACTGTTTGCATATTTAAAAAAAAATTAACACCTTGATATGTTTTTTCATAATATTTTAAATACCTGAATTACAATAATTATTTCAATAATAAGAAATGGCCAAAGGAGGGATCTTTCAGACTGTGATTTTTTTTATTGTCCACATCTATGAATGAAATTTTAGTGGCATGATATGTTAAGTGCCCAAGGATTGATTATTATTCGTATTATTTAAATATTATATGTATGTATATTATTTATGTATCAGAATGTATTATTTGATTAATTGAATTTAATGATGGTAAGAAATAAAATTCAGTTTAAAGTAATTATAGTGATAATGAAATAATTTATATTAATGAAATTGTACTGCATTGTTGATATGTTCTTTTGATTATATTGGACAAATCAGGCTACATGTCGATTCCGAAAGTTTTAAGGTGAGAGTGCTTCTAAATAGAACTTTGCTCTGTGACTGTTCTTATACTAGGGTCATGCACTGGAATCTCTCTTGCGGCTTCGCTAATATCTATTATCCATTTTGTTCAAATATTTTATGGCTATATTTTAAATAAATCCCAAATGGTTTTGCGTTTCAGATCTTTACGAATAATTTTAGTTTCTGAGGACATTTGTGACATCTTTCTTGTAGTGCTCACAGTTTTTCTGACGAGTTGAACCCACACACATACACAGCTAATCAATGGTCGCAAAAATGATTTATAGAGGACGAGTTTATTTTCCATCGAGAGTTAGGACTTCCTACCGAGGAGAGAATAAAATCGTGCCTTTGCT
Organism: Araneus ventricosus; assembly: GCA_013235015.1. Taxonomy (NCBI): domain Eukaryota; kingdom Metazoa; phylum Arthropoda; class Arachnida; order Araneae; family Araneidae; genus Araneus; species Araneus ventricosus. The sequence goes on from BGPR01014439.1 coordinate 3,288, forward strand.
AAGCTAAATTTTGTCTTTATTTTTTCAATGTGATTTTTGAAGGCATGTTTTTTGTCTTTGTTTGAAACGTTAGATATTTCGTGTCCTCATCATTGAAAATGATATTATGCATCACAGCAGGAACATGTATATATATTAGGCACTATAAAAATTTTTTTTTTTGTGGAATTTTGAGCATATCACTCGGGCATTTTTTGTTTCCCCCCCCCCCCCCCCCCAGATGTGAGACGCTCGCCACGTCCCTGGGCGCTTCTATCTCGTTTACCACTCTGCTTGAATCACCGCCAGTTGCGAGATTAGATTTCATCCCAGTGGTAACAATACTATACATTTAACTGCTAAATACAAATTTCACTGTATTATTAGGTACCGAATAATAGACTAAACTCTACCATTGTGTATTAGAGGACTGGTGCGGATATAAACTGCGTTGTTTGGGTAGGCGATGATTCATCAATCACCATTGCAAGTTGGTAGGGTAGGCGAAGTAAAAAGCGTGCATACACTTGCGAATCGTTCGAATAAACTATTATTGGGATGCGGTAGCCTAGTGGTAATGCCTAGGTTTCGGGGGGGGGGGGGAAACCCGATTCCACTGAGGATCCGCCGTGTATGTTGCTCCTTAAATCACACGTTGAGTGCCAAACGTCCTTCCGCGGAAGGATGGTGTGATGCGGAAGTAGAGAGAGAGTATGCCAGATCAGGTGTCGCCCTCGTCATTCGACCGCTGTTCAAAATTACAGGGTCCGTCTCCAGAAATAACCCTCTTATTACTTCAAAATGGGACGTTAATATAATTAAACAAAACTAAACGAAGAAATTATTTTCATGATGAATAATTTCGAGCCACGGGAAAGGAGCAAATCCCCTTCGAACCATTAATCGTCAATGGAGGGCAAGAGGATCTTTCGAAGCGATTTGGAATACGCTTTGGTTTGCGGTTTTTGACTTCGCTGTTTCGAAGGAGGTTCGCAGGGAAAGACGAACTGCATTCAAACACGATCCAAAGTGAATTGCTTTCTTTGTTCTCACCGACAAACTTGCAGAACTTGGTTCGCTGCGAGCGATTCGTGAACCATTCGCGTCGGATAAAAGATTCCGTCCACACTGCTCGCGAGGGTTTCATGAACTATTGTGAGTGAAGTTGGTATTAATGGTGCAGCATCGATTTTCTTAATAAAACTTTTTAGGGCTGAATAATTTGAGGAAATTTATTATTTAAAAGATATCATGTACCTAAACACAACAGTGAAAAAAGTTCAAGGGAAAAATGGATTTGTCCAAGATTATTCTTGAAACAGGTTCCATTATAGCTCGAATAACTAGTTTGCAATTTTAGAAGCTTAAAATGTTCAGAAGAGTAAAATGTTCGAATGACAAAGAAATGTGAAATGGAGCATAAAACTGAAAATCCTACTATTATCAGCTGTGGCAAGAGAGGTCATGTTGCTTCCTGGTGGGATAGCGAAACTTCCCAAAATCAAAAGTGACATGCGACACCGCTAGGAGTACTCCCTCCCCCCCCCCCCGAAAAAAAGAACTTTCTCATGCGGAGAAAAAGTTCAATGTATAAGAGAATTAAATTCTGAAAACGATTCCATTTTCTTGTTGAAATACAGAATATATAAGACAATCCAGTAATAAACCGAAAATTTCCTTTTGTTCTTGCAATCAATCGAAGACATGCAGCAGAAATTAAAAAACTTCCTTTTCATCTTAAAAGTTTTTTAAAAAAACGAGTTCTCTTGGCACTATTAAAGGAAAACTAAATGTTTTATTCGGTACTATTAAGGCAGAACTCCAAAAATAACTGTCTTTAAATTATCTTTGACTCCTTTGACTTATTTTAAAGAAATTTATATTTAAAACTCAATTTTAAGTTTTCCCTCTAGTATAATTTAGCTAGTCATCTTTTATGCAAGGAGACTTCTAGTATGCGGTTTAAACCAATTTGTTTCGTTTAGTTACAATGCTGCGTTTTCCTTAACTATGTTTTCGGTGTCCAGGAGTGATTCTATCGAAGTATCGAGTCAAATATTCCGATTTAGCTTGAGTCATGAATAATAACATCTTTTCCTATCGAGATGAACTGTTTTACTCATTAGTTTGTGGTTTCGGTATAATGAATGATAATGGTTTCTAAGCAATTACGGGGGGAAATGATCATATATTGCATTTACTGTATAAATGGGGACAGATGAGGAAAATGGGAAAATTTTAATAGTCTTTTTCTTTCTGCTCTGCGGTTTTGTTCTTTTGAGATAGAAAAGTAATGATTTATTATAATTACCAGCTATGAGGAGTATGATTTGATTTAATGTGATTAAATTAACAATTAACCGTCAGTTTTATTCCGATATATTTAAGAATGTTTTATTCACATAATTGTTGCATCAAGCATAGTTTTTGTATAGCAGACCCTCACGACAAATTAAAAATCAAAATGAATAAAACGCAAAATACTTCAAACATCTACGAAAACGGTTATTCGAAACTGAACTAAAATTTTGATAAACATACAACGAATAAAAGATTAGAATAGAACCAAAAGTTTGTAATTCTTTAAATTTGCACGAAATCCATTTTGTTTTTCATTCAGAATGGGCAACAGATTTCTAAATGCAAACAATGTTCACTTGGAGTTCCTTTTATAAGCGGGCAGCTCAGAAAGAAGCGATCTCACTACACGAAGTTTCGGTTACAGTGTGTTCTCTGACACACAGAAAGACGTCCAATAGACTGTAACTTCCGCAGCACACCGGCGGGAGGCCTACAGAAATCAGAAAACATTATTCAAAGAGTCTGGTGTCGTTTCCTGCTTCGTGCTGCCATGGATGCGATCTCACTGCACGAAGTTTTGGTTACACTGCGTTCTCTGACACTGTCGTGTTGCTTTAAATCATGTTAATACAAATCATGTAATGATGATTGGTTTGAACAATAATAAAAGGGTCGTGTCTGTTACACAGTAGTTAGAATTTTGAACACAAATATTATATGTTATATTCATATAAAATGTGATAATGCCTACAATAAATTTCAACTTTAAAATCGCAATTTAGAGAATACTTGAAATCACAAAAGCAATTGATTAGACAATAATTGTTAACAGATCACCACACAAAGATTAACTTTAAATGTTTTAAAGGCAAGGGCCAAAAGAATAGCATTGCGTTGTGTGTTGTTTTAAGATTAACATCCAGGTTCGACATATAAATCTATGAAAATATCAGATCGGGTAAAATTCTTCAGAAGTCAGTGTGCTGCGAGATGAATGATTGACAGAAACATATTTAAAAAAAAATAAAACAATTTATATAAGATCTAGTAATGTATGTCTAGAATATATAGGAATAATTTCACACACACAGAAACAAAATTTTATATTTTTAAATTGGATAGGGCCCTTCCACTACTAATTTGTAAACACAATTGAAATGCCTCCATGGCTGAATATTCATCAAAATTTCTGCATAATTTAACTTCAATTTGAAATTTACTCAGTGTGTAAGATATGATGCACTTAAATTTCTCTCAAAAGGATAAACAGGTATGAATATTAAATCACATTTATTTAAATTACTTCTTGATTTGTGTCAAATATTAAGTGTAATGAATTGGCATACAATCATTAGCATAAAAAACTGAAATTTACTTAAACATTAATCTTAATAACTGATCATTTGTGAAGAATCACACGTGTACAAATAATTGGCATATCGATAAATGATTCTTCACATTATTCATAAGCACTAGCAATTTACACCTGAAAACACAATCATTCATAATGTTCAGCATTATTCAATTTACTAGTTATTCATACAGATAAGTTAAAATTATATTTGATCTAATTTTCTTCTTGATCCTAGTAACTTATTTTCACAATTTAATAACCCTCTAATCATGCAAAAATCAATTATATATAAGATGCGATAGCAAATCTCAGCTGCTGTATTAGCCTTACGAAATATTTATGGTTTAATAACTACTTATCTTTTTGGCGCGCCGACATCACCCGGACGATACATTGGCAGATTTTCTCGTTTACTGGGCGTCATTTGCACAGCAGCAGGTCAAAGGTTCTTAGTTATTTGGATGGGCTATGGCACTGTCCCTTGATTCAGCCCACTACAAAAGATCTTCGGCGTTCAGGATGGTATATTTCTTCTCGTGTCACATCTGTGTTGGGAGATAATTTCTGCTGGTGTAGTAAATCTTATAAGCGTGGTTGTCACTCCTGGCCTGCATTCAGATGTTCTTGACAATGGGATCTGGATTCTAGGCGCGGGTAGGAGAACCCTTTAGCCATGCTAGGCTTAACTCTGTCTGCCGCGGTGTGCCTGCTAGTTCGACGACGGGCACGGTGGGTGTCATACGTGCAATTTCGAAAGTGTCCAGTATTTCTCAAGTTAACTGCCCGAAATGTCTCAACCTTCTCTGGTTGTCATCATCTTCAGAGAGAACTAAGTTGCATCCGAGTTCCAAGGTGTCAGCGCCCTGCCTTGAACTTTTGTAAAGGCTTCTAATTTAATGGCGGTACATTTGAGCGGGTAGTGCGTCTCCAAGTTCTTTTCCTCCTGAGAATGGGCTATCGTCCACCTCGTACATCTTTTCTTTTCTTTTCCTCCAGAGCAAAACCAAAAACCTCCAGAAAATCTCCTTCATTTTTTTCCACCCCGAAAGATAATCCCCTTTCTCACTCGCAAACCTGCCATTTTGAATCGCCCGGCGAAATCGCCAAGCCGCCAATATCTTAAAGAAAGCAAAGCCACAGTGAGAATTAAATATTTAGCCCCAAGTGGATCAAAATACGCCTAACCACATGGGTCCTGTTTTTGGTAGCTACAGCAAGGCTTCACCGTTGGCAATTCAACCAATTGGAGTGTAGCCATCCTTATCTCTAGCTAATGTCTGAATTTTCCTTTTAATTGGGAAAAAGTGGAGATTTTAGGAAATTTACTGCTTCTTGTTGTCAAAACGGGAAGGAAGTGGGGCGTATCCTGCCATGTGGTCAGAATATTACTGGACACATGTTTCCGCTTGACCAAAGTGAAACCACATTCCTAAGGGCAGAGGCGGCACGAGGTAATTTTAAAAACCGGGCAAAGCACCAATATGGCGCCTCCCAACATACATAACTAACGTTTTTTTTAAAAAATTTCTATTATGTATGTATTATAAATGCCAAACAAACTTTTATATAGAAATACGCATGTTTTACCTGCAAATATGACTATTATATTATGGCAATATTATGGTACGAATTTTTTTGAACTTCAGATATATTTAAGATTATATAAGTCTTATTGAAACTAAAATAATATATTCAACAGATTTATTTTAAAAATAATTTATTTTATTTCAAAACAGTATTATAAGTTCTGCTTAAAAAATAACTTTTCTTGCTTTTTATCCATAAAATTTCTTTGAAATTTCAATGTTCTGCACAAGGTCCCGTTCATTTGTCATGGTTGCAAAGCCAACTAGTCGCTCTTGGGACATGGTGGACTGTTGATATGTTTTGATAAGTTTCAGTTTAGAAATTTTTCTGTCGCCAGCAGCTACAGTTACTAAGAAAGTCAGAAAAATGCTCAAAGCCACTGAGAAATTTCGAAACTTTGCAGCAAACTTGTTCATATTGAAGTAAGTTAGAATCTCCAACAGCTGATCACTTCGTCTGGTAGTAGAATTAACGTAACTAATATTTTTTGGTGAAGTTGGAGACTGTCTACATCATTATGAATACCGTCACTCAAGGTCAAATGAAGATCTTTGAACTTGCCTAAGATTTTATTGTGTTTCTCTTTCTTGATGTCAGATGAAAGCGAATTTTTGCATATATAGCATTTAGCTCTTCAAAGCGTTCCTGCGAAGAGTTGATTGTGACTTCCAGAATTTAAAAAAGAATCGAAGCAAAATAGAAGCTTTGCTTGAATCTCCTTTGGAAGAGCTGAGTCTAGAGATTCAGAATCATATTGCTGCTTTTTTCAATGGTCGAGCTTCTGGTTCTTGAAATTCTGCTTCAGTCTCAATTCTGTTACAGTTGTCACTTGCATCAAACACCGCCTGTTGAAATCCCTTGTCTGGTATCAATTCTACCGTAGCTTGTCTTGTTCTGTCAATCATTTCTACAGCACTAGACACATCTATATTGTCGTGTCACACTTTTAAGATTTATTTAAAATTTATTTACTTTAAAAAAATTAATTCATTTCAAGTTCATTTCAATCTCAAAATTATTTAATGTACATAATGTTTAATTTAATTTAGCGTAACTCTGCATTGCAGAATTTTACTGTTAATAAGCCGTGTGCTTGCTGCTAGGTGATTTCTTTTTTTTCAAAACCTGGTTTTAAGAAACAGCACTTTAGTATTTTACCTCTTCTTGTGAAATTTGTTTCCATCCCCTTTGCTTTCTACTCGCACGTGTGAATTTTCTGTTGGGCATTGCGCTAAACATCTGGGATTCAAAGCCAAAATTCCTTTCCCACGAGAGAGTATTGCTTTTTATACAAGAGAAAAAAATTCTCAGCTGGCAAAAAACTGACCAGATACGTCCTGTTTGACTATTTTAGCTCCACTAATTGGCAATTCGATCCTAAGATCCATGTAGGAATTGTCGTTTGGTGAAGTTTAATCTGTCCTAGGAAACCATTATAGGGAAAGAGTGAGCGGACCCCCTAGGGTGAGTCTTCATGCACCTGTTTCGAGAGGGGAAATTATTTTATTTTATCATGTGGAGTCAAGAATCGAACCAGATTGGTTGCCCCTGTCTGTGTGGGGGAGACCTTGACTAGTGGTGACCGCTTTGGCATGGTGAAGGAGTGGCCTGTAAGTTGTTTTTTCTTTGGCGACAAAAAAAAATTATCTATAATTTAGGATAAGATTGGCGAAATTTCGTAAAAGTGTTATTGTAAAAAGGAAAATTGTGGCGTGGAAAAAAGACTTGAAACATAGATTGTTTTGGCGAGTTGAGGTCGCCAAACTGTGTTTGTAAGGGGATTTTTTTTTAGGGAGAAGGAGATCAAAAATGGAATAATCAGCGATTGGAAGAAACTGCAAAGTTATGCGCAACAGGCGAAAGGCTTTTCTTTAATCCTACTATGTGGCAACGAGTAAAGTAATTGAGCGCGGGCAAATCTCTAGTGAAGACGACGCTTTTTGTGTTTGGGATGCCCAGTTTTTTTTCATGTTTTTCCGATTCGGCGTGTTTGTGTGTGAATTATGGCTGGACCTGATTTGGGCTACTTTGACATTCGGGCCAAGTTACAGCGAAACTTATGATTGAGATGTCCTGCTTGCTTGGTAGTTTTTCCTGGTGCTGAGAAATGTATATGGTGAACATTAAGTGAACTGGTGACGGTCAGTGCCTCAACATGGGTTTAGTGAGACTCTCAGGCTGTGTTTTTTTTTGTAAAAAAAATAAAAAGGACAAGAACTTGCTTAGAAAGAAAGATGCCTGAATATCCGTCTGCAAACATCACTGTCAACTTGCTTAGAAAGAAAGATGCCTGAAAATCCGGCTGCAAACATCACTGTCTCAACATCCGCATTGGTTCAGAACCCCAGCCAAGATAAGTACACTTTGTGTTATTTTTTTTGTATGCTCAAGTTTTAAGTAAGGATTAATTTTCGGAATTCCTTATCATTTCGCTTAATTCCAAATTTTTTTTAAGTTTAATAATTGTAATAAGTGGTACTTCTTTACTGAAATTACATATGGGGATTTGCCTTGAATTTTGACAAATGAGTGTTACTTTCTTAAGACCAGTTTTAGAACATAAATTGTTATAGTGTTAAAATTTGAAAAAAATGAACTTTTAAGGAATTCTAAATAGTGTATTTATAAGATTAATTATAATGCTTTGATTTCATATTTTAAAATGCAATGTTTTGATTGCTGAATATATTCAAAGAGTTTAATTGTTAGATTGACTTTAAAAATCATTGCTTTTTCTAGGTGCAAAAATTAAGTTTTAAAAAAAATGATAAAATTATTTAAGCAGCTAAAGATTTAGGGTAACTATTTGTGTACATTTTTATGTGAGAGATTTCTAAGATTGAAAATGTTAATGAAATTTCCAAATCATATTTTGTTTGTTATTCTGTTTAAAGTTAATAATTTGGAAATGGATTTTAATCAATTGCATTTTTTTAGTAAGTGTTTGTGTTGAGAGTGTTTCATGTGTTGATATACATAGGTGAATTGATATGATATGTATAGGTGATTTGATGGCGTTACTTCCTTTTAATTATGTTGAATCTCCCACAACAAATTTTGACATTGAAGTGTATTGAAGATTTGATATGTGTTTTTTTAAGGAGGCGCCCTTTTTTGAATTAAAATTTAACAAAACACAGTAATTTGCATATTCAAGATTTTTATAAATGTATTGTTTAATTTCATTTCTGATCTAATTGCTTAAGAAACGTTAGCCTTAACTCAATTCTTGGTATGTCAAATTATTTATTCATGCTGAATATCACTGAGAAAGTATTCATTAATCTGGTAAAAAAAATGATTAGAACCTTGGGTACTTTTAAAGTGAAAATCACAACGCATATGTGTTCTAAGAAGAATAAAGTATTAAATTGCAAATTTAATGGCATGATCAATTGCTTGATGCTAACTTGGTTTAATCAATGAATGTTATTGTTGATAACAGTAGATCTAAATCTTGAAAACAAATTATCATGAGTGTTAATTACTAGAATCTTAGTAAATATAGTATTATTAATAAATATTCAAAATTTAACAACGTCACACGATTCCGGAGAAACAGGCCATCATTTTAAGGAGGGAGATCATGTCTGAATGTTATAACCCGATGCGACGGAGGGGTCTGAGCCCGAAATTCCAGCAGAACTGGGAAGGACTTTATACTATCGTCAAGAAACTGAACGATGTCATCTACAGAGTTCAGAGGTCGCCTAAAGCCAAGCCAAAAGTCATTCACATTAATTGGTTAACCCCCTACTGGGGTACTGATCACAGTTCGATGTAATGAGACTGCCGGGACGTCAGTCTTTGAAGACGGGAGCAGTGTTACAAACATGGAAAGTCCCTTCCCAGCAATGTGAGTCTTATGATTGGGGAGAGAGTTTTACAGGGGTAAGTTTGAGACGACCGACAGCAGCCACGTCTGGACCCCTGACCTTGTCGATCATCTTGGCGTCAAATTTGGCTACGAAATACGGGATCTCTGAGGTTCTGGGATCTTCTCGATATCTCTATTAGCAGAGGAGATACTCTTGAATGTACTGGAAGATTCCATGTGACGTCATGGCCTGCCGCGGGAAACTATATAGAGAAACTATATAGGAAACCATAAAGAGAGCGCTTGGATGACGGAGGGTGTGTTGATGGACTGGGATCGCCTTGGAGCGCGAACGTCTTTAGAGTTTCGTCCACAGTGCGAGCTGGGAAGCTGGTGAGTTGAGCGCTATTGAAAGTGCAGTTTTTGTCGTTACTAGTTATTTGCTGACTGTTTGTGTTGTTCGATAACAAAGTGCTGAACTGTTATTACCTGTGAATTGCTGTCTGTTTACATTGGCAATCTGTGCAAGGACTATTGTTTCCTGTACCTGTGCTACGTGTTTTCCTGCACATTTGTAAATAAACCTTCATTCTCCATTATCCTGCGTGTTGGACTGTTTACACCATACGCCCACAGAAAGACTTTTATAACAATATTTAGTCTGTTGTATTCTCTTCCTCCAATTTTAAAAACTGGAATTTACAGATTACTTACTATTATTATTACAGATTACTATTGTCCGTTATTTAAAAGCGCAATCGTGACAAACTTATTCGCTTCTAGATATGCTTTTTAACTGAAAGTGATTGAGAAATCATTGTTTTTTTATATATTTTTTAGTTAATATCCTTTTGTTATAAAATAAAACATTTTCAACCATAATAAATTTCTTAATGAGAATTATGTTTTAGATACAATTGAAATTTTGATGCAAGAAGAATAAATTAAAGAAATGTTTTTTTTTAAACTTATATTTAACAGATTTAAATTCCCAGTATGTGTGTGTTTTATACCATTTATGATCCTTCAACAATAACAGCGATTATAGTCGATTTAAAATTCATTTTTGAACATGTCTTCACCACCTGGAAGCTGTTGAAGCACATTTGTAAAATACTTCATTGTTATTGCTCTGCCTACAAATTTTCGTTAAAATTATACACATTTGACAACGTCTAAATCTAATTTTTCTGTTGGAGTAACAAGCACTGGATTGGGTTTATGGTTATGCCGTTGAAACACTGTTGCTACAATTAAACAACGAGAATCTGGATTAGGCTTATTGTTATGCTGTGGAAACACTGTTGCTACAATTAAA
>BGPR01014439.1:15514-26468 GCA_013235015.1 Araneus ventricosus
TTATTATATATTTTTAGTTGTTATTTTATTGTATTTATTATATATTTTTATTTGCTATTTTATGATATGATTGTATTATATCTTTTATTGTATTTGTTATTTTTATACTGATTGCATTTGTTGAATGTTTATACAATGTATCACTTTTTCTTTTCCCTGCAGGCCCGACTGTTAAAATGCTCCATACCCTTATGGGGGGGTGAGTCGGCTTGGGTAATAAATAAATAATATAATATAAAGAGAATGTTGTTGTATATAGTTTTCTTGGATAGGGAATTTATCAAAATTAATTAAGCTCTGATATAGTTAGTGTATTCTGGTTGTTAAAATTTTTTTAACTATTAATGGTATTCAAATGCTTTAAAGAAGAAAAAAAACGAAATTAAAGGCGAAAATAAAAGATAAAGTGTTTTTCTTTTCTCAACTTCAAGCTGGTGGTCGTCTGGAGTGGGTCATTCACCCTTCCAACGTGGGTGTTGTCCCCCCTCCCCCGGACAGAGCAGAAAAGCGAAGGCTTGCTATCTGCAGAGAGGGACACCCCTTGGGATCTGTTTTCTGGAATGTGTTTGTCGTTGGTTTTTAGGGTTGCAATATTAATTGCAACACACAACACGTAGATTGGCAAAAAGTTTGGTTTTTGAGCCGCCAAAGAGGAGTGTTTTAAAAAAAATAGGAACTTGGGGCAGAGAGAGGTTTTTGGGCTTTGAAGAGAGGAGGATGCAATAAAGCTGAAGGGGAAAATAGCGGTATTTTCTCGGGCTAGGGCCCGGGGTGCCTGAAGGAAGTGGCGTGCGTTTCTGCGAGGTGACAACCCATGCGGACATAGTATAGCTCTGAGAGCCGTACGGAGCGTGGAGTGAAACCTCATATTGGAGCATCTTCTTCATCACTAAATATTCGCGGACTATATGTCCACATGCAATATTCCCTGTCGGAGTTATGGCAAATGCCGGCGATCTTCACCGATCAACCCGACGAGAAAATGCATGAGCATGTTATTTATCGTGTGTCAAGACCCATTCCCGTTATGGGATCGAATCACGTAGAATAATAGCGTGATGAGGCCACAGCTGCATGAAGATGCATGCTGCGTGAATTTTGCTTTCTCCCTAACATTACTTACTGCGGAACCACCAGTGCAACAAAAATTTAAAAAAAAAATCAAAACACATTAAACTTGTGACCTATGAGACAACAGCCAGATCCTATGCGCAGGTATAGACAAAGTGAACAATATTATAATCTGTGGGATTTGTGTTCCTGGATTCTTCACGTGATGCTGCTGACACAGTTAAGTTTTCACTTACTATTTTGAATTAAGTTTTAATCAGTTATAAAAATATTCTTATTTTAGTGAGCAGGATTGTTCTATTGACATGCATGTATAGATAAATTAAAATTGATAAGATTCAGCAAAAGGTTGACTAACATTAAAATTCCTAGTAAGTAATGTGTTCTATTTATTTTAATCGATATATGTGAATTCATGATGCAAAGGGAAATTAAGCTAGGGATGAAGCTTGAAAATGAAGGATTTGTTTTCAGATGTATTAAATTGAAATTTTATTTTTTTAAATAAGGTAAATATGTTTCTATAACACGAGTTTTGATAAAGTTAGTTGGCAATGTAATGCATCATATATATATCGTCCTTACCTTTAGCAATATTGTACTGTAAAAAAAAAAAATGGTAAATAAGAATTCTTGTCAATTGAAATTAAGAAGTTAATTTATTATTAGTACATGTTATCAACATTTATTTGTAAAAGCAAGACATGATTTTATCGATATTGGTCAGAAGATTTTGTTTTTATTTGTCAGTTTATTGGATCAGTATGATATTTTTAAAACCGTATGTTTTATTTGGAAGAAACAATGTTCATTCATAATAGTCATGTTTGTTAATTAGTGAAAAGAAAACTAGTATAATAATAGGGCGAGTTGGTAAGGTATTAACAAGAATATTAATCAAAATATAGATTAAGTTAGGTGAGGATTAAAATTAATAATTAAACTGTAATTAAACTGTTAGTGGCCACTTTCTAAATATTTTCCTTATATGAGCTTGATATTAATGAGATAAAATTAAATTGAATTAATGCTGAGGATGCAGTAAAAATTAATTAAATTTTGAATGTGGATGAGGTGTTGAATTAATATTCGTTTCTCTTATATAATCTGGGTCGACCCTAAATGTATAATTATGCTTGTTGTGTTTTGTTATAATTTTTTTATTATGTTCATTATTTTATGTGTTTTTTTTGTCATCGGGCATATGTAGTAAGAATTCTGATTTTTATCCAATAAGATTAGGATATGTAATTTGTGTGATAAATTGGTGGAGTTATCTTTTTTTTATATAAATAAATGTCATTAGTTTACAGTAATTGCGTCTCTGATTTATTTGCCACCCCTATGGACAGTGATGGAGGTAACTATTTGGTGTAACCTGGGTTAACTTTATAAAATTAACATCTCTAATTATATATATTAAAAAAAAATTACACAACGCAATGTTTCCTTTCATATGATTTTATTTGATAATGAATCTGGGTATTATTTTAATGATTAATTAAGAACTGAAATTAAATTGATGTTATGCAAAATTGTGACTAGAAGGGAATTAATTATTTAATTATTTGTTTGATCAAATGCTATTATACTTGCCTTGCGCTTGTAAATATGATTTAAGATCTAAGATTCTAGGAATCTAAAGGTAAGTAAATTTGAGTAAATGGTGTATTGTTATTTTGAGTTATCTAAATACTGAGAGTAAGAAGGTATAATCAGTAGAAAATTCGAAAGAATATATAATCAGTAGAAAAATTAAAAACTTTATAGTTTTATAGTATTTAAAAATTCATAAATATAACATCTATTTAAAAGGTAAATAAATAATCTTTTCATTACGACATAAAAAAGGATTTTCGGAAGGCGTTTTTCTTTCACAACCTTGGTGATCGGAAGTTTAGCTTTTGGAGGATTGTTTGCCTGACGGAGCCCTTGACCGTATAAGCTGTTAGGATGCGTGAGATGGAAAGTGGACGTAAATCTTAAGCTGAGGTATTTCCCTTATGGATGCCGACCTCCGGTTTCGATATTCTGATGTCGGACTCAGATCCATTGCACCGAAATGCTTATCTACAATTCAAGTTGATGAAGAGGGCCGTTGTCTTCCCCGTTGGATCCCTCTTTGAACCATTAAGATGTCAGATCCTTGTGATTCCTCGTCGTGCCGCTGTGGGTTGGCCGAAAATGTTCCAATTGCATATAAATTTCCATACCCAGGACATAATTGGGACCAAAATCCGGGACTGACTGCAGCTTCGGGCAACCAAATCTACTCAGTTAAGTTTTTATTTTTGTATTAATTTTGCTTAATTGTAATGAAATAGGGATTATATATCAATTACGATTTGAGGGATGTCGGTTGATTACCAAAACTATTATTATGTAAAATAAGATCATGAAATATTATGTTGCAGTGTCGAAATTTTAATCTGATGCTTTATCACTAATTTCCATATCCCTTTTATTGTCCAACAATTATTGAAGACATGTTGTTATGGATAGTTTTAAAAGAATTGCTTGTGTGAAGTAAATAACAGGTTAAGTAAATTGCAAGAATTATTAATTGATATTAAATCTAGTAGGATTCTAGAATGTGCTTGAAGGAAGATAACAATATTCGATTAATATATGGACTAAACTTTTATATGTGATTTAGGCATAGAGAAATGATATATAAATGAATTGGTTATTATTACAGTAAAAAAAAAAGGGGGGGGGTTTGCAATAATTTCCGAAACTCTTTTAATTAATTTGAAAACGTAAGCGTTAGTTGAGTAGAACACATTATTAAATTAATCTTAAGAAATTGAAATTTAAGTGACGAATTGGCTTGGTGAAGATTAATGTGTATAAAACCTACTTGTAAGTTTTTACCTTATAATGAGATATTTAATTTATAAAAATTAACATTTATGTATTGGTATAAATATTAAATTACATTTGAATGTCTGATTTCTAATTGTTATATTATATGTATGTTCTAAGATGTCTAATATAAAAAAAAAGATCAATGATAGGTATAAAATCTATAACTGAGTGTTATGTTAAGTTGCTGAGATAATTGTGTGTCACTTTATGATTCACTTGGTATTTGTATTTGATTGTATTTTAATTGGGGTAACAATGTCTATACATAGAGATATGTTCGTTAATTATTAAAAAGACAATTAATATAGTTTTGGTGACAAAATATAAGAATAAGTTTAGTAAAGATTATGGTAATTATTAAACTGTTAGTGGCCACTATCTAAAAATTTCCCTTATATGAGCTTCATATTAATGAGATAAAATTAAATTGAATTAATGCTGAGGATGCAGTAGAGTTAATTTTAAATTTTTGAATGTGAATAAGGTGTTGAATTAATATTCATTTTTCTTACATAATCTGGGTCTACCCTAAATGTATAATTATGCTTGTTGTGTTTTGTTATAATTTTTTTATTATGTTCATTATTTTATGTGTTTTTTGTCATCGGGCATATGTAGTAAGAATTCTGATTTTTATTCAATATGATTAGGAAATGTAATTTGTGTGGAAAAATGGTGGAGTTACTTTTTTTATATAAATAAATGTCATTAGTTTAAAGTAATTTCGTCTCTGATTTATTTTCCACCCCTATGGACAGTGATGGAGGTAACTATTTGGTGTAACCTGGGTTAACTTTATAAAATATAACATCTAAAATTTTTATAAATGTAAGACACAACGCAAAATCTTAAGATCTTTATGAATTGTTTTGGTGATTATATTAAGGATAAATTACGAACTGAAATTAAATCGTAGTTATGCTAATTTGTGACTAGAGATAAATTAGGTATTTATATGATCAAATGCTATTATACTTGCCTTGCACATGTAAATATGATTTAAGATCTACGATGCTATGAATCTAAAGGTAAGTATATTTGAGTAAATGGAGTATTGTTGTTTTGAGATATCTAAATACTGAGAGTAAGAAGGTATAATTTATAATTAGTAGAAAATTAAAAAGTTTATAGTTTTATATTAATCTAAATGTTCATAAATTTTAACTTCTAATAATAATATTAATATTAAAAGGACAAGTTAAATAATCTTTAAAAATCTATTACGACAATGTGTTAGTTTTATTTTTAATGAAGGATGTTCCGGCTCCACTGTCATATATTAAAAATGGATGTGCTAAAAGAGTAATTCCAAACTGGAAAGATTTTTGGAAAATCTCGGACAATGCACGACGCGTATGGGATTTTTTCCCGGTTGTTCATACTGAACTGCTGATATCAAATAAATGCATGGTTTATTTTATCACAAATCCCGCATATTTATTCAGATTTGGCATTTTAAACAGCCATAACTGCACATGCGGTTTGAACAGTGATGCTGATCATTTTGTTTTTTCTTGCCCCCATACGGCTCAGTTGCATTGTAGAGTTCCAGCGGATAAAACCGATTGGATCCGGAAAGCACGTAACAATATCTTCTCTATTAGTAGGTTTCAGAGAATTTTCCATATTTCAGGTAGTATTTGTGAATTGTCTTAGTTGGGCTTCTGTTTCCTGGGGGGGAGGTGTCATAATAAAAACAAAATATTCTTGTAAATTAAAAAAAAAACTATTTTTTCTTATTCTGAGAGGACGGGCCCCCACATATCCCCGGGCCCCAGATATTTTGTCTCTCCTGCTCTTACTTCCCGGCGGGCCTGAACTAGACAAAAATATTAGTATAACATCAAACAAAAAATTCCGAGATAATTCTATAAAACTTTATTCCCTAATTGCTCGGAATTCTGAAATGTCTAAAGAAAATAAAGTGCTTATCTACACTGCAGTATTAAGACCTGTTCTCACTTACGCTAGCCCAATCTGGGCTTACGCAGCAAAATCTAACTTCAACATAATGGACAGGTGTCAAAATATTATCCTTAGACAAATCGCTAAAGCGAGGTGGCTCATGAGAAACGAAGACATTTGGCATGCCCTTAATATCCCCCCCCCCATTAAAGAGTTTATTAAATCCATCTCTGAAAATTGTTTCAACAGCCTAGAACTAATCGGCAACGAAGCTATTAAAGAAATTGTATTGTTGCACAAAGTCTTACTGTGGCTGTATGGTGTAAACAGTCCAACACGCAGGATAATGGAGAATGAAGGTTTATTTACAAATATGCAGGAAAACACGTAGCACAGGTACAGGAAACAATAGCTCTTGCACAGATTACCAATGTAAACAGACAACAATTCGCAGGTAATAACAGTTCAGCACTTTGTTATCTAACAACAGAAACCTTTAACAAATAACTAATAACTAGTAGACCATAACTGCACCTTCAATAGCGCTCAGCTCAGCTCGCACTGCGAGTAGAACTCCAAAGGCATTCGTGCTCCAAGGCGATCCCAGTCGATAAAGACGCTCCTCTGATCTAAGCGCCGTCCTTAAATATTCTCTCCGACAGGCCGTGACGTCATATGGTGTTTTCTCGTGTATTCCCTTTCCTAGTAGAAATATCGAGAAAAGGGTTGCATTTTCGGGAATCATCTATTTCTCGCCAAGGTCGCCAAGTTTGTCGCCAAGGTCAGGGTGCCATAACTGTCGCTGAGGTCACTCCATGCTTAACCTTGTAAAACTCTCTTCCCAACCATAAGACTCGCATTGCTGGGAAACGACTTTCCATGTTTGTAACAGTATGTTATCTCCCAACTCCTAATTCTAGGAGACCAAGAGCAATTCTCCTATAATTAAAGCTTTTTTAACCCACATTAAATCACAATCTTAAGTTTATTTCATTTAATTCATCATAACAGAAAAAAGCACATATCGACTTCCCAAGTCCAAATTTCTCATAAACCTCTTCCTGCGTTGCCATTAGCTAATCATAGAGTCCTTTTTACCCCACCACACACTCAGACGCCTCTCTGATTACAAGCGCACGGTTTCCACCTCCTCGGCATAAACAGTCCCTCCAACCCCCCCTGATTGGCCCCTGTCATCAGTCCTCACCTCTCCTGCTTCCAGGCTCCTGATTGGTCTCCCCACTTTTTCCACCGACCAGACCAAAAACTCGGTGACACCTCTCACTTTACCCTTCGTACCTGTTGCAAGTAACAGTCGATCGTGGGTAGCGGCTCTGACGAGCCGCAGGTACCACTAAGATGTCTTTCGTTCGTTCGAAAGGAGACAATTCAATCAAACTTCCCTTGAAAAAAGATGTAGGCAATTTTTTTTGAAAAAATCCTTATAATCTACCAGTGGCAGATCAGGGGGGCTATGAGGCTGCAGACCTCCCCACAGAGCCAGACCAGAATTTTTTATTTTATTTCAAATCACTACAGCTGTTATTTCTTAATCTCCTTTTAAATCAGCGGGAGTGGTCTCCCCTAAACTTTCTCGTATACTTCTCAGAAATTTGTCATTTTCCCTTCCCCTGCGTGGATAAAAAATTCGAACGAACTGTAACCCAGAATGAAATGACTATCAGAAGGTTTTTCATTGTAGATTATAGTGATTGTAAAATATTTAGGTGAAGAATCATATTTAAAGAGATGCCGATGTATTAAAACATAGCAATATTTATTTTCTATCACACTCTAGCAAGCTCCGCTCATGCGAGGGCGGACGCGAGCGGCTCACTCTTGCCGGCTCAAGGACAAAGTGATGTGATCCTTCTGCGAACACAGAGATTGCTACCAGTACGCATGCGTATGGAGAATCGGAATAGAAAAATTAATTATGCAATTTTAACGCCTTTTTTAAACCTATTGAAACGAAATTTGGGCACAGATCTATAATTAATGTTAGCAACCGTCATACCAATTTTTATTTATCTAAGCCAAAGGGTTTAGGAGATATAATTTTTACAAGTATGCGATTATACAGACCGACGGACAGTCAACCCTTTGACGGATTTGGCCCGAAATTTGATACGGACCTACATTCATGATTATAAAACTGTGTACCAATTTTATCCATCTAGCTATTCAAGTGTTTGAGTTATAGTGTTCACATGACCGCGGAGAGACAGACAGATTTTCCATGGACGGATTTTGTCCAAAACCGTCCACGGGATGGATGTTTTTTTTTCTATAGAAACTTACAGATTATCTGTAAAGATCAGATACCAAATTTCATCCCCGTAGCTCTAATTGCTTTCGAGTTATCGTGTTCACAGACAGACAGACATAATTCTAAAATTGTGTTTTTCGGAATCGGGGAGGTCTAAAATGTGCAGATTCGTCAAAATCTCGAGTTCGAATCTATGGACGATTACAATACTTTCTCTTTGTATACTTCGTGTACGAGAAAGTAAAAAAGTGACAACATTTCTTCCTGGCTTTTGACAGCTCGAAAATTTTCCTACTTTTGTAGTCCTTCCTCTCGTATTTGCAGCGTTGACGCAGTCAAAAACACGTTTTTACTGGTTATTTTATTGTGTTTTTTAAATTAAATTATCGAAAGTATTTTAGTGTTCATTTTTATTCTTATTATCAGGTGAGTAAAGTCTGTAAAGTTAAAGTGCTTTGGTTTATATAAAATAAATAAAAATATTGAAAAAGGGGAATAAAAAGGTGGAAGGGTAAAAATAACAGTAGACAACGACAAGAAGTAAGAATCTGGTGAATGACTTCATCAGAGGCCAGACATCCATGCAGATTCAAAAATGGAATAGGTTTTCTGTAGAGGAAAAAGACTTTAAGGTCTGAATTTAATATCCTCTTTTGGCTTGAACCTAAACCGGAATTTGTTGGAAAGAAAAACATTTATCCACAAAGAGGAAATTAAAGACAATCTCCAGAACAAAGTGTAAAAAGAAGGGATTAAAATCTTACCTCTTATAACATATTTGGAACAAAGGAGTGACGCGCTTTAACAAACGTGTGTTACAATGTAAACAAGGCAAATAGATGAGTGCACGTATCTCCATCTAGTGAGG
Organism: Araneus ventricosus; assembly: GCA_013235015.1. Classification (NCBI taxonomy): domain Eukaryota; kingdom Metazoa; phylum Arthropoda; class Arachnida; order Araneae; family Araneidae; genus Araneus; species Araneus ventricosus. Next base: position 24,496 of record BGPR01014439.1, read on the forward strand.
GAAACACTAACAAAAGATTTGAAATTTTTTTGTAAAATTTTTCCCCAAAGATTTTTTAGGTTTTTTTTATTATTTTTTGTTTGATTGTTGATTTTTTATATAACATTTTTTTGATGTTTTTATGCATTTTTATAATTTTTATTATCAATTTTTTAATGTTTTATTATTTTTAATTTTCATCATTTAGTTCAGAAAAAATGCAGGTGAGCCAATAAAAATGAAAGAGGGTGTGTGATGAGTATCAGAGTAACTAGCAGTGCAAAGGAGAGATTGAGAAAGCCATAATGTTTGACATTCGTCACGACGCTACAAAATTTTTTATACCCCCCGCCCCCCCCCCCGACCCAAATCCTGGATTCTACACTGTGATCTACTAATATTCATAAAAAATATTCTTATTTTTGCATTAATTTTCATTCGTAAAATTCGTTCTTTTTTCACATTATAAATTTTTCTGAATAATTTCAAGTTTTTCGCTTGCCCGTTCTCCCATTACTTTTCCTGAGTTACGTCATGGCTAGCAAGAGCGCCCTGTAGCGCCATCTGTAAAAAAATATGAAAAATGTAACAATTCTAATGCTTTATCCCGACAAAAACGAATGCACGAAACGACGCAGAATAAAAATGCTTAGTAGGACTGGGCGATGTTAAAGTTTTATCATCGCGATGTATCGCCACTCTAACATCGTGATATTTCGATACATCGATGTTTCGCAATTACTATTGCCTAATTTGGCACTCTTACACTTTTGAGTGGTTAATTAAGGCATTTATATGCTTATAATAAACTCAATCCTTAGTTACCTAACAAATAGTGTCAAAAAATACTATAAATTTGTCTAGTTATCAACAATAAATCGTATATTAAAAACAATTAATACGATCTTCTCTTCAACCAAACAAACGATGAACGGCAGGATTGATGATTATACCCTTGTACTTAAAAGAATATCAGAGAATTTACACGAATAGACGAAAGCACGAGGCCACACGATGTAATGCACGTTTCGATGACTGAGAGATTCTACAACATACAAAACATTTCGCTTCCTCAATTCTCGAGATGAGTTATTTTCATTCGCGGTCACATCGGGATTCTTCGTGTCAGCACAACGATTCGCACTTCGCAACGTATGTCTCTGATGGATGAGTCACGATGGAAGAAACATGGGGAAAGATACGCCACGGTACTGATACTACACCATACTGATGATCGGGGAAATACTTCGCGCTTGCGGTCATCGATGAGCGATCGGGATCAATTGCTTTTTGCGGCGCGTGTGGACATCAATGTCTACGATGCATCGGGAAACATCGCACACATCGCGGTAAAAATCGGAATTTCCGATGCTTCGAAAAAAAACGACAATATCAACATCGGAACGGCGATGATTGCGTAACATCGATATTTTCCGATGCATCGAAAATCGGCTCAGTCCTAATGCTTAGCGTTGCAAAAAAAAATGTTTTTCATCTAAACCTATTTATAATCCTAATTCACAACGGATTCAGTGGCCCGAGAGAATTACCGGAGAAATGAGTAAAAAATCTAGCGACAAAGATGACTGCAACGCTGTTAATGAAAAAAAGTTAAATCGTTTGAAATTCGCCATTAAAGGAACTTTATATCTAGAATAGAGACATTCACATCGGAAAAGACAGTGTCAAAGGAGATCGACATAACTGAGCTACAAGTGAAACTCAGAAAGCTCGAACAACTCCAAATAGAATCGGATAAAATTTCTGAGGAATATTATGAAATATAAACTTCTGAAGAGTTGGAAACTATCCAACAGGACGTCGAACAAATAAATGAACGCATCAGAACAAGTAATATAAAAAAAAATTAAGTCAATTCCTACTTGGGAGATTCAAGATATAATGAAAAATGTACTGCACATGTGCAAAGATATGGCTGAAATATGGGGTGCTTCGATGATCCCATGGGCCATCCATATACCCAAGAACCAAGT
>BGPR01014439.1:26478-39205 GCA_013235015.1 Araneus ventricosus
GCTTCGATGATCCCATGGGCCATCCATATACCCAAGAACCAAGTCTGCAATGTTAATAGTTTTCGAGATATAATGAAAAGCGTACTGCGCATGCGTCATGCAAAATATGAAATGACAGACATACATACACTCAAGAAAGCGAATTAATATTGCATCGTCATCTAGTTCTGAGCTGTTTGTAAAGTTTCAAGTCTCTAGCTCATCGGGAAGTTAGTTTAAAATCGATTGCAAAATTTGAACAACATATATAAATATATATGTACATATAGGGAGAGTGTGAACTAATGGAAAAAATGGAGGTAAGGTCTCAAAATCTTATTGAGTTCCTAAAAAAGTACTGAAAGTGCAAACACTGTGTTGAATGATAATGGTCACAGAGAAGGAGATGCAGAGGCCTGACTCCCATAGACACTAATGGCAACTTTTTTAAAATTGCACTTCACATAGACAGTACGCCACCAGTGTTCGACAGTGGGAACTAATCGGACTAAGGACTCTTTCTCTGTGGATAATGGTAAAGATAAAATCCGCTTGTCTGAAATTCCACTGCCAGAATTTTCAGGAATAATTGCAGAGTTTGCTAATTTTAAAAATCAATTTATTAATTTGATTAGCAACAACGATCAATTGAATGATTCGCAAAAGCTTTTTATTATCTTCGTGCATCTCTGAGAGAAGAAGCCAAGCTGTTAGTGTCGTCTAGCGATGATTTTTCACTCGTTCTTTAAAGCATTATCAGATCCATATGAAAATCAGCGTCAACTGATAGACTCGCGTGTGATGGAAATCATAAACTGTGATAAAATTCACAGCGAGTCCGCTAAGGAGTGCTTTAATGGACAACGTTAACAGAAACATGAGAGCACTTAGGGTCCTTAAATATAAACAGAATAAACATTCTGATATTTTGTTAATAAACATCAGCATGCAAACAATCAATAAGAAAAAATAAAGCAAAAATTTAAAAAAAAAATTTTTATAAAAGAAAGCAAAATTTAAAACTGGAACAAGAAAAAAAAAATTTTTTAATTATCATACAATAGAATTAAAAGAATAAAAGAATTTAAGGGGACATACGACTGTTAAACCTCGAAAATTTTCCGATTTTATGAAAAAAAAAATATGTATTATTTCCCTGTCTTTTGTGGACAATTTAAAGCAATCCTCTTTAAAAAATTCCCATAATTATGAAAGTTATGAAGGAAAATGTATCAAGTCTTCAAAGTAAACATTGAATTTGGCCATATCTTTAAAGCGCTATATCTCAAAATGTGTTATTTTTTATATTGCGCGCACGATATCTCAAATATTATTGAATATTTTTACATAAAATTTTTACAGAATATGTATTTTGCTATTTTCTACAAATTGAACCACATTTTTGTATATATTTCTGTAAAGAAGTGGGTTTTTTTGTTTGTGGCGGGGTGGGGTGTAGAAAAGTTAAAATTTTAACTATTTTTAACATTTTTATTTTAAATTGGTATATAAATTTAATTGTTAATAAATTGTGGTTCAGTTTCTTAAACAGACTGTTTGGATTTCTTAGATATCCAAAATATTGTGTTTAGACCGATATTTTATCCGTAATCATGCGCGCAATGTGACTATCTCATTTTTCCTCCAAAAATTATACCCATATTTATTAGTCTCTCAAATAAATACATACCAATATGAAGGTTTGAAAATGAGTGTACCATAAGAGAAAGAATAGATACTTTTCTAGAAAAAGAAAGTGAGTTGGTGAATTGAATTGTTTCAGAGATATAATGCATCCAATTTAACAGTTTTCCACCATTTTTTCAAGGTTTAGGAGTCGTATGTCCTCTTAATTGTAAAAAGAAATGAAGTTAGAAAAATTACGACAATGTTTAAGATGCGCGCCATTGCAGCAGCAAAACAAAAAACAGAGAACAATAGACAGATATACCAATAAAGCTCTACTGGTTTATCACCACTTTATTGGTATATCTGTCTTTTAATAAACATCACTTTGCAGAAAATCAATAAAGAGTCGAGGAAACAATTTGAACTTTCGTTGAAAACTGTAGAAATTCCAACATTTGAATTTTTAATGAAATTCCTGGAAAAGCAAGCAAAATACAAGAAAAGAACGAAAACACGCCTTGTACACAAATGAGTTGAGAGCAACAGCGTCATGACAGAAACTCGGAAACGGCATGATATAAAGGAAGAGAGTAAAAATAAAGTTGTTGAGCGTCATCGATTTAGAGCGAAACGACATCACGTACACATTGATGCTAAGAATAGAACCCCCCCCCAAAAAAAAAATTTAAAAAACTATGTCGTGCAGTTTTTTTTTTTTTTTTTTTGAAAGGCATATAGTTTATTCACGACACCACAGTTTTAGAAATAGAGACCAGAAAAATGCGTGTTTTAGGGTTCTATTCTTAGCATCGATGTGTACGTCGTTTCGCTCTAAATCGATGATACTCAACAACTTTATTTTTTTACTTTCTTCGTTTATATCAATGGTGCGCATACTATTTTCATTTCCGACCCCTTCACTTTGTGTAAAATTTAGGCGCGACCCATCTGGAATCACAGCGACCCCTCTGGGGATCACAACCACAATTTTTGAAGAAAAGCCTAATATTTTATATTGTCAAATAAATTTATTTAACTTCAGGGACCCAAAAAAACTTTTTTCACGACCCCTTTTGGTGCCGCGACCCACGGTTTGCGCATCACTGTTTTATATCATGCCGTTTTCGAATAACGATCAATAACTTTGAGCTCTAGGTAGTGCTGTGAAAGGTCCCATTGTGTAGCACATATTCACTTTACCCTAGACACCACTTTTCGGTTTTGGTGTCGCCGTTCTGTTGTTAAGAGGAAGGCTCAGTGTTCGAAACATTAGAGGATAGAAACGAAGTTCAAAAAAATCTCATGGGCTGCATCTACCAGATGCTGGGTCAAAATAAGACTAAAAAACCTTTCAGTAACATATATTTATTCACAGAGGACGGCACAAAATCACACATGCAGATAAAAGGTTCTGTTACTGCCGAGATCGCAAAAAGTTCTGATTACATATTTCAGCTCGCAGGCTGACCTCACGTACCTGGCCGCCTAGAAGCAATTTTATTTCCCTTTACTTGCGTTTGGCGCCGTCTTAAAACTCCATATTCAACTCAGAACAATACACCACACTCAAAGAACCAGTTAAGACATTTACAGACAGTATGGCAGTCTTAAAATATTAAAGTTATAGCAGAGTTAAAGAAGCATAACTCTGGATAAGCATATTTTTTTAAATTGTGGGAAGCAGTCATAATGTCTTCCATCAGTATACTAAGAATGAACCTTGTTTTATCCTTTCTTTGTCGGAGCAAAATTATTAGATCCTTTTCATAACAAGCGATTTAGTGGAGATTATAAATATTTTTTTTAAAGTTATTCTAAAGAAATATACCTTTCATCCAATAAATTATAATCACGACGGCAAAATTAGGAACTGTTTGCTTTAATACGCCGAATCTTATTATATCGTTTGCCATTGCATTAAACGCGTTCTGAGATTATGTTTATCAATTCATATAAAACGATTCAATATACCTTAACTGTGCACACAACTGTATATTGTTGAGTTTTATAGTTGTACGAATTCACGCAATTTTGAAATATTATTACTCCAGAATCATTATTTACTCTTTCAGGGGAATCGTTTAACACTAAATGTATAGTCTGCAATGGTATTAAACTCTTAGTTACCACTTTTTCAGACAGTGAATTTTCTGTATAAATAGAATATTATTCTAGGGTATGGCGAACTCGTTTTATATTTATAAAGCGCTGCTCTTAAATATCAGAGTGGTGCATTGTAACAATATCAGAGATTTAGGAGTGACTTCTTTTCGGAAATGTAGCAAAAGTTTCAAACCAACATCTTTCCAGAGAATTCAGCGCTACACTACGGTGCACTATGTGTAATATGACCTCATAATTAAACTGTCTTCTTATCATTCAAGTAGTTAATGCATGGTAAAAATCTATTGCAACTATCGAATCGTTTGAAAAATTCTAAAAACATTTTTAAATGAAAGAAAAAACTGCATGGAAAGATATTAGAATCATACATAATCTTATTTTTGACGTTAATGTAAAATTGGCTTTTGTTCGGTAGATGTTGAGAAAAAACTCAGCTAAACACAAAATATTCCAAAATTGTGTAAGAATACGAGAGTCGGCCGAAGAACGCTCATTTATAATCCATATAACATTTAAGATTAATTAGAGTGTGGCAATCAATCTGTATCTACCTGTTGCAAAAAGGAAAAGATAACGCAATGTTTATATCTGAAACGACGAAGTTTAACGTAAAACGTTCGAAATTCTGTAAGAATACTAAAAATCCTTAGGACATTTAGGTTCCAAAAAAACCTCATCCCATGGCATCACGAAGAAGGAAACGACACCAGACTCTTTGAATAATGTTTCCTGATTTCTTAAGGCCTCCCGCTGTGTGCTGTGGAAGTTTCAGTCTATGGAACGTCTTTCTGTGTGTCAGAGAGCGCACTGTAACCAAAACTTCGAGTAGTGAGATCGCTTCTTTCGGAGCTGCCGCTTATAAAAGAAACTCCAAGTGAAACTTTTTATGCATTTAGAAATCTGTTTTCCATTCTGAATGAAAAACAAAAAAGATTTCCTACAAATTTTAAAAATTACGAACTTTTGATTCTATTCTAATCTTTTATTCGTTGTATGTTTATCAAAATTTTAGTTTAGTTTCGCATAACCGTTTTCTTAGATGTTTGAAGTATTCTGCGTTTTATTCATTTTTATTTTTAATTTGTCGTTAGTGTCTGCCATACAAAAACTATGCTGGATTTTTTGCAACAATTCTATGAATAAAACATTCTTAAATATATCGCAATAAAATTGACGGTTAATTGTTCATTTAATCACACTAAATCAAATCGTACTCCTCATAGCTGGTAATTATAATAAATCATTACATTTCTCTCTCAAAAGAACAAAACCGCAGAGCAGAAAGGAAAAGACTAGTAAATTTTTCCCATTTTTCTCATTTTTCCCCATTTATACAGTAATTACAATATATGATCATTTTTCTCCGTAATTGCTTAGAAACCATTATCATTCATTATACCGAAACCAAATACTATTGAGTAAAATTGTTCATCTCATTAGGAAAAGATGTTATTATTCATGACTCAAGCTAAATCGGAATATTTGACTCCGAATGTTTGACTCGATACTAGAATGGAATCACTCCTGGCCACAGGAAACATGGTGACGGAAAACGCAGAATTGTAACGAAACGAAAGAAATTGGTTGCCACTGCATACCAGAAGACTCCTTACACAAAAGATGACTAGCTAAATTATACTAGAAGGAAAATTTAAAATTGAGTTTCAAATATAAATTTCTTAAAAATAAGTCAAAGGAGACCAGATAATTTAGAGACAGTTATTTTTGTAGTTCTGCCGTAATAGTACCGGATAAAACATTTAGTTTTTCTTCAATAATGTCAAGATAACTCGTATTTTTAAAAACTCTTAAGACGAAAGGGAAGTTTTTAAATATCTCCTGCATGTCTTTCAGGACTGCTTGGAAGAACAGAAGAAAATTTTCGGTTTATTATTGGATTGTCTTATATATTCTGTATTTCAACAAGAAAATGGAATCGTTTTCAGAATTTAATTCTCTTATACATTGGACTTTTTCTCCGCATGAGAAACTCCCTTCCTTCCCCCCCCCCCCCCGTACTCCTAGCGGTGTCGCATGTCACTTTTGATTTTGGGAAGCTTTACTATCCCACCAGGAAGCAATATGACCTCTCTTGCCACAGCTGATAATAATAGGATTTTCAGTTTTATGCTTCATTTCACATTTCTTTGTCGTTCGAACATTTTACTCTTCTGAACATTTTAAGCTTCTAAAAATGCAAACATAGTTATTGGAGCTATAATGGAACCTGTTTCAAGAATAATCTTGGACAAATCCATTTTTTCCCTTGAACTTTTTCCACTGTTGTTTTTAGGTACATGATATCTTTTAAATAATAAATTTCCTCAAATTATTCAGCCCTAAAAAGTTTTATTAAGAAAATCGATGCTGCACCATTAATACCAACTTCACTCACAATAGTTCATGAAACCCTCGCGAGCAGTGTGGACGGAATCTTTTATTCGACTCGAATGGTTCACGAATCGCTCGCAGCGAAGCAAGTTCTGCAAGTTTGTCGGTGAGAACAAAGAAAGCAATTCACTTTGGATCGTGTTTGAATGCAGTTCGTCGTTCCCTGCGAACCTCCTTCGAAACAGCGAAATCAAAAACCGCAAACCAAAGCGTATTCCAAATCGCTTCGAAAGATCCTCTTGCCCTCCATTGACGATTAATGGTTCGAAGGGGATTTGCTCCTTTCCCGTGGCTCGAACTTATTCATCATGAAAATAATTTCTTCGTTTAGTTTTGTTTAATTATATTAACGTCCCATTTTGAAGTAATAAGAGGGTTATTTCTGGAGACGGACCCTGTAATTTTGAACAGCGGTCGAATGACGAGGGCGACACCTGATCTGGCATACCCTCTCTCTACTTCCGCATCACACCATCCTTCCGCGGAAGGACGTATGGCATTCAACGTGTGATTTAAGCAGCAACATACACGGCGGATCCTCAGTGGAATCGGGTTTCCATCCCCGAAACCTAGACATTACCACTAGGCTACCGCATCCCAATAAAAGTTTCTTCGAACGATTCGCAAGTGTATGCACGCTTTTTACTTCGCCTACTCTAGCAACTTGCAATGGTGATTGATGAATCATCGCCTACCCAAACAACGCAGTTTATATCCGCACCAGTCCTCTAATACACAATGGTAGAGTTTAGTCTATTATTCGGTACCTAATAATACAGTGAAATTTGTATTTAGCAGTTAAATGTATAGTATTGTTACCACTGGGATGAAATCTAATCTCGCAACTGGCGATGATTCAAGCAGAGTGGTAAACGAGATAGAGGCGCCATCTATGTGCTGTTTCAAAATTAAAGTGAGTTAATTTGTTTCTAATCAGATGAAGAGCTGTTAAAAAGAAAGCATTGAATGCAAAACGTTTAGTTCTTATACGTGGCTTTTATTTCACGCCGACGTAAGAGAGCACTTTTGTAAGTTTCCGAAGATCCTGCCATAGTGCATATATAAATAAATTGTGTTTATCAGCACCACTTTTTATATTACAGAAGATTGAATATAAATTTTGAGAAGTTTTTATGCAATTACCCTTCCATAAAACGATTCACTTCAGTCGTTATGAAGATGTAGAAATAGCAAAGATCCTCAAAAGCATACCAGCTTCAGCTACTTTGTGATGGTTTGGATTCGAAATTTAAATGGTATTATTGTCCAAACGGTTTTACTATGGTACTTTTGTTTTAATAAGATAATTAATTATATTAATAGATATTCTATTAATTAATTTGCTTATTTGTAATAAATGTATATTTATGCTTTAGTTTATGTACTTAAAATTATGAAATTTAATTTTATTTTGCGAGAATTTTCTTTATTTCGAAGGAGCCATGCGACATTTTTGGTTTTTATTTTCTGGTTTGAGTTGGAAGCATCCCATAAACTTCATTTAGTTTGCTGGAAACAATATATTTACTGAAGTGTTCAATGATGAAATTGCACTTCAGATTTCTAGTCAAAAATGAAATTTCTTTAAAAAAATGACATCAGCTCCACACTCTAAAAGATGTCTCTGTCATCATCAAGTAATTTTAAACAACTTTTTGTAGTTATCGGATATCCAGTGTCTATAGTCATAATCTGCTTGAAAATTGTATACAGTAAAACCTCTCCACAGCCGTCGACTTCCGTTCCCGAGGAAAATGTCCTGTCGAAAGGGGTTTCATGTCGTCATACATTGGTCATATTGAATTGAAATCGAAACTGCTGAAATTCCTTTAACAATCTCTTATGGTAAAATAGATGAATTCTCCAATTATAAAAATCAGTCTGTCAGCCTAATAACTTATAATAAAGAATTAAGAAATTATCAAAAAAAAATTTTAAAGCTGCTTTCCGTGGAGAATCTAAATTAATGGAAACAAGTGATGATACATTTGAGACATTGTTTTCAGCTTTCGAAAATAAGAGAGCGGTTGTGGATATACACATTCAAAATATGCTGAAAATTGAAAAAATAAACTTTGAATCTTCTAAAGGTTTAAGACACCATACACTACCACATACCACTACAGACACCATAAATAAAATTTTGAGAGCATTAAAAATTTTAAAATTAGAGTGTAATAATTTAATGAAAATAATGATTTTTTTTCCAGAACAGTATCTTATATAATTCAGCCTAAAATAACGGATTTAACACCTATAAATATAATTGATATTTCTAAAACAAATTTCCCAAGTGAGATTAAACTTGCGGATAATATTTTTCACATTCCAAGCAAAATTAATGCATTGGTAGGATGTGAACTACTCTTTGAATTATTGAAGGCTGAAACATTTAGATCATATTATAGTTCATCATTATTAGAAAACAGTGTGTTTGGATATCTGGTAAAAGGAACAATGAAAGATACAGGTTCCTATTTCTTTTCTGGATTATCTATTTGTTTATTTATTTAAAAATGAAAAACACACTACAGAGATAACTCCATTTACAGAGTGCTATAAACAACAAACAAACAAAGAACAAAGGCCACAATGAGTGAATCGCAAAGACATTTAAAAAATGCACTAGAAAATAAAAGGTTGAACACAGAGAATTTAAAAGTTGAATACACAATAACATAAAAATTTTGCAAACCCATGTATAATTAAGAACGAAAACACACAATCACAAAAAACATTAGGTTTTATATTTTAGGTTTGATTCTTGCTTATATTCGTCTGACTTGTGTAAAATGAGGCGTTGCATTCTGTACGTCAGACATCACGTAGTTTACAGAAATAATTCCAATTTAAAACCGTAACTTGTTAATAAGACAGAAAATGAAAATCCTGCATTGGAGATATTGTTCACAGAAAGCTTTGGTATCATAACATTATTATAGGCAGCAACATGCGAATTAAAGATTTTATACATTAAGAAAATTGTTTTTAATTTCAGTACACAATAAAAAACATTGTTACAAATTATATTTAAAATTAATTTTGAAAATAAATTTGAAAATTGAATATAACTACACAAAAAATGGCACGAAAGAAAAGGGGGGGGGCGGAGTTCCAACTTTAAAGTGTTGTGAAAATAGATTTTTGCGTTATAATGCTCCAAAATTAATGAAAAAACTTATAATTCCAATTAGCTTTTAATTAAATAAAAGTATAATGAAACTTTTTAAAAACCATTTCTTACTATTCATATACTAACCTCAAAGTAACCACGTTCTATAATTTTATAACTCTAACCTCCAAAGTGGGCCCTGAAGAGCAATTTGAATGAATTTATTCATCCCTCATCAGGTAATTTACCGACAGTATGGTAGTCTAAAAACATTAAAGTGATAACCACAGAGAAAGAGATACCGAGGTCTCACTCCCACAGACACTAATGGCAACTTTTTTAACATTGCATTTCACTTATTCAGTACGCCACCGATGTGGGACAGTCGGAACTAATCGGACTACTTCACTGTGACGCGAGAGTTTCCCTATCATCGTGACAACAATTTAAACAGTTATTTCAATCCCTATCGTCATCACAACGATGTAAACAGTTATTTCAATTCCTATAGCCATTATTTTTTCTGGATTTTTAACGTTTTTCGACGATTATTAAATTTAAGAATACCTGATTTCTTGTTAATTTTACAGCTTAAATAATAAAATTCTGAAATAACGTTTTTCTCACTAATTTGAATCTCACTCTTTGTAGAGTACCAATAATTTAAAACATATGGATATATAATTTAAGAAAAATTAAATTTATTTCAAATAAAATTACATTTATTCTTTTTCAAGAAAAACAGAAAATAATTAGCCTCCGTGTAGAGTACCAATAATTTAAAACATATGGATATATAATTGAAGAAGTATAAAGTATTTTTTAAATAAAATTATATATATTCTTTTTCAAGAAAAACAGAAAATAATTAGCCTCTTTGTAGAGTACCAAAAATTTAAAACATGCGGATATATAATTTAAGAAGTATAATTATTTTTCAAATAAATATATTAAATTTATTCTTCTTCAAGAAAAGTTATTTGAAATCATAATTTCTTAAAAAAACTCCCCAGGAGATTATTTCTTGTTAATTGAGTCAATATTATATCTTTTTCAGATTATAATTATTTTTCATAACTTCACATTCATTCTTATTATAGATAAAAAATTATAGAATGTAATTTTAATACAGAAAAATCATTTGTAAAGTTCATTTTTATGAATTTTTGTGACCCCCATAAAAAGATGAATAATGATATTTATCCTTGCACCAAGATGTTATAATAAATGCCAAAGACACTAAATAATATCAAAATAATTTATTGAGCATGCATAATAAGTTACAAAATATTATAAATTAATAACATTTCTAATAAATCCCAAATGCTGAGCATAATGGAAAAAATTGGGTTTCAAATCATTTTTACTTTATGTTCTATCCCCATGTGGATGGAATAAGATATAAAAAACACTTGTGCTTTCTCTTTCTGCTCTATGTGACTATCAAAAAAATCTATATTTAATTTTTTAAACATTTTAATCAAATTGGAACAAATTCCAGAAGTTCTGGAAACATTATAAGTATATCTGAAATAAATAAACAAATTTTCAAGATTAACAATATTAAAATACATCAACACTAATATTTTTTAAGTATTTCAGGCCTGTAAGTTTCATTATTTATAATTAATAAAATCAATAAAACACATAATTAACACACCTGAAATGAAAAATGGTGAAATTGACTACCTTTGTGTGAATGAATGAAACAACCGACAGGAAATTTGGTATGAAAATTTGAAGCAGTATTAATCTTGTATCAGTACTTCTTTTTTTTAATATACTCAATGCTAACTTATATACTTAGAAATACGTGATTCAACAAAAAAAATTTTTAAAGATATTTAATAATAAAATATATCTACAATCATTTTTTAATTATATTAGACCACTACTACTTTTCTTTATATATTAAAGATATTGAAATTTCATTATTTACAATTAATGCAATTAATAAAACACATAATTTACATACCTGAAATAAAAAAATGGTTAAATTGGTTTAAATTTATGTATCTATGAGACTTGGACCACCTTTATATGAATGAATGAAACAATTGACAGGAAATTTGATATGAAACTTTAAAGGAGTATTAATCTTATATCTATACGACTTTTTTTAATGTACACAAGGCTATTTTAAAAACTTTGAAATACTTTATTCAATGAAAACAATTTTCAAGATATTTAATAATAAAATATATCAACAATCATTTTCTAATTATCTCAGACCATAGAGCTCATAACCCGAAATAATTCTTTTTTTCTCACAGGAACTGAAGTTGGCTAAGGAATATGCATCATGAATTTGTCATTTAAAAAAAAAAAATGTAGCATTTTAAAGAAAATTAAAAGAAAAAGAGAATTTTTTAAACTAAAATATTGTTAGCATAAAGAGGGTAAAGATAACTTAGAAACCGACTTATTGTAAGATATACAGAAAGGTTTCAAAATTTATTTTGTCAAATTAACTAGAACATTGCTGCAGTATCAAAGCATCCTGAAGACAAAACAGCTCCAACATTGACAGACTGCCTGAAAAAAAAATATCTAATAGATTCCATTTATATAACACAAACACACACCAATTTATTTTTTAAAGACTCCACTTCATTATAATGCATGAATATTATGTATAAAATACTCACCTTCAGCCATTAACAATTAATTTTCTTATATGAAGCTGCGTTAAATAAAACAGATCAAAATATTTTGATAACTTTACTAAACTAGTATTAGCTAATATGCTTATTAAACAAATTTCCTACATTTTACTTACGCAAATAAGAATGAATATTTTAATTTACCTCTGGAAAATGTGTGTTAAAAATAAATACCAATAAAAATAAGTATGTTTCTAAAAGGAATTGAAATTTGCATAATCTTTCTATACTAAGATACTGAATTATTTCTAAGATACTAGGAGCAGTATGTAATAATAATAAACAAGTGTAAACATTAAACAAACTAGAGATATGTAATCAGTTCATTTTATTCTATTTCACAATAGGCATTTGTAAAAAAGCTAGCTTCGGATATAACTACACATGCTAAATACACATCTCAATATTACTTCAACTTTGAGAATAAATAACAGCAATTATTTTTATACTATAAAAGCACAAACAAAACTTAGCCCTCAAAAGCCAAAGCAACTAAAAATGATACAAAATTTAATCTTTTTTATATCTACAATAAAATTATATATGTATTATTTCTAATTTTCAGCTCTATTTCAATATTAAATTACTGATAAAACAATTTTAACTTGTAAATTACTTTGACAGTTCACAATACAGCATAGCAATATTTATAATAAGTTTTTCTGAGAATAATAAGCAAAGGTTCCATTAATATGTTTTAAAATAATTTTAATTACCAAGTCATAATATGTATCAATAAATCTATCAAAATACAGCACTACAAAAATTTTAAAGAATTCATGCACATTTTTGTCAGATTATTCGATATGAAAGGCATTTTAATATGCTT
>BGPR01014440.1:0-19032 GCA_013235015.1 Araneus ventricosus
GTTTCGAAAATAGTAGTACAATATTGTAAATAATTGTTTCGAAAATAGTAGTACAATATTGTAAATAATTGTTTCGAAAGTAGTAGTACAATATTGTAAATAATTGTTTCGAAAGTAGTAGTACAATATTGTAAATAATTAATTCGAAAATATATTTCATTACGATGGGTGTAACATCATGCGGTACTTGGGATATTGATTATTGTATCAAACGATGATTTACTTTCTACAAAATAGGATAGTAAACTGCTTAGCTGCAGTGTCGAAAACAGTTGTGTAGTATTTAATATTAACAAAAGACGAATTTACCATCTTGCAGTGCAAAGAACCTCTTAGAAATATCTGCAGCGTGCATATTTTTAGATTCACATCTAAAGCATCGGCATTAGAAGAAGGAAATCTGTGTTGGCAGATTTTCCTTCATACAAACACTGCAGAAATTGCGCTTAATTTAACGGAAAGGAAAATGAATTTTTCGTATCGATCTTCTTTCTTTACACAAAATAAGCTCGTACGTGCCCAATAATATTTCCAGGATTAAACCCATATTCTCCCGTTAAACTATGTTGAAACTCGAACTATTTATCGCGGATTTATATTATTATCTTAAAACAAAACTCAATGGTGAAAGAGAGAAACCTTTTAATTCTTTCATCACCATGAAAGGCATCACGACTGGAAAAAAGAGCTTCAACTCAAACCTTCCATCATTCTCGGAGCCATTCATAGCTGAATATTTCCGTCACGAAAGCTTTTTTGCTGAAAGAAGGGGAGAGAAAAAGTAGAAAATAAATACGAAGGGAATTGCAAAATCTTTTTTGCAGGAGATAAAGAGACGAGAATATGAAGAAATTCTTCCATCCTGCACGAAAAGACGAATCATTTCAACAGCCGCGGGTCCTTTCCTGATGGTGTTGAGCTGTAGGTGCAGCGTCAATATTTGAGGTAGCGCTTCTTACACAAGTGTTTACTGTTTGCTGCCGGAGTCACGATAGTCGGGTAATGAGAAGTTCTTAGTAATATCTGCAGCTCGAATATTTATGGAAATGGGCTGAAAAAGGATTGGGAGGAATGTGTGCGGGCGGCGTTTTATTATTGTATGGTGTGGCGGTACTACATAAAAAAATGTTAACAAATAGGATTGAACGTGGTTTTATTGCGATTACAAGTGCGTTTTTATCCAGAATTTTCTTAATACAAAATATCTTTTCTAATGAACTTTTCTGTTATTGTTTAGAAAGACGTATGAAGACTTTTCTATATATAATTTGAACATTTCTTGTAATAAATATGCTGGGATAATAGTGCATATAGAAAAGCATGATAAATTTAAGCACTAATGAACAAAGACAAATTTTCTTCTCTTTTTTTTCTCTTTCCTGCCATTCTTTAATGTTTCAAGATTTTTATCTAACTTGTCTTGTTAAAATAACAACAAATATCGATAAAGAATGAATTATTGATGTCTTTATTTTAATATAAATGGTGGTAATATTGTCGGATATGAACTTTAGAACTGCATTAGTTGCTTCATCTCTACTATAAGCTTGAAAGCACCAAGAATAAGCATTTCTTTGTAAGATTCTGCAATAAATGTTTTGCTATACAGGGTAGATCAGCATCGTACATTAATACATAAGATATTACAGTTTTATACAGTAAAGCATAATAATGTAAGAAATAACAATACATTTTGTAACATTTCGTCTGTCATGTTCGATTACATAATAACATACGATATTATGTCATATTACAGTAGAACCTCGATTATCCGAAACTCTTTTAACCGGGACCTCGTTTAATCTACATCGGTTTACCTGATTTTTTTTGGTAAATAAACAATATCACTTCAAGTTCACCTTCGGCGTCAGCTATTCCTACTGCAAGCAGTGCCGACATGCCGATATCTTATCTCTTTCTCCCCCCATTCCCCGTCCTGTCGGAAATTCCATTCTGTTGTCCCCCTTTGTCGAAAATTCCATTCGTCTCCAAGACCATCTGCCTTTCGCCTTTCTATTGGTTATTTTCTGTCCGACTCAGAAGCGTTGGCATTACCAAAATGTAAAACATTTGTTTATGCCATGGAGCCCACTAAATCAAATCGCGTTTTGTTAACAGTGGTCCAAAAGTTCCAAATTGTGAGAAGAGAAAGCAGAATTGAAGCAGGTGAGACTTTAACCAAATTGTCAAAAGAATTTGGTGTTGGAGCATCAACAGTGGAGGATATGAGACGTGATTCTGAAAAAATCAAAAAGTTTTATGCAGCATCCAGTGGCAAATCAGCTAAATTGCGGAAAACTATGAAATGCGCGAATGATGAAAAACTGGACAACGTTCTTTACAAAAAGTTTATTCAGAAAAGGTGTGAAGGAGTGGCGTTATCCGGGGTAATGATCCAACAAAAAGCTCTGAATTTCAATTCTAACTCGGAGGAAGCCAAGAATTCCAAGCTAGAAGTGGATGGCTAGAAAAGTTCAAGAATCGCAACGGAATTCGCCAGCTGAGCATCGTAGGAGAAGAGCTATCGTCCGCTATTGAATCAGGAAACAGCTTTATTGCCGAATTGCAGACTTGATTGTGAAGGAAACATTAACTGAAGAACTAATATACAACTGCGATGAAACTGGGATATCTTGGACAGTACTTCCAACGGAAACCTTGGCTGCAGAAAATGAAACTTTTGCTCCAAGCCGGAAAAAGATGAAGGATTGTGTGACGATTCTGGTATGTGCCAATGCTTCTGTCTCACATTGTGTAAAGCTGACTTTGGTGGGAAAAACGAAAAAGCCACGCTGTTTTAAGAACATCAGTAAGGATGCTCTGGCTGTTCACTACATGCATCAGGGAAGCGTTTGGATGAATTCTAGTTTATTTTCGGAATGGTTTCATGATTGCTTTGTTCCAGAAGTGAAGAAAAACCGAAAGATACTAAAACTCAAAAAAGCGATTTTATTGATGGATAATTGTCATGTCCACACAGAGTTTAAAGCACTCAAAGCCGAAAACATCACTTGCATATTAATACCCCGAAAACAACTGTCATTTTGCTGCCGATGGACCAGGGCGCGATCGAATCTATGAAACGGCGTTTTAGAAACCAGCTTCTAAGCATATTGCTCTTTGAAAGGGGATGACGATGAGGAGGAGTCTGCATGTTCCATTGTTCAATTTTGTAAAGCTTTAACACTGAAAGACTGTGTCTACATGATTAAAGAAGCTTGGGAATTTGTGGCAGAGCATACCTTAAAACGGTCCTGGCGGAAAGCTGGCGCCCTACCTCGAAAATGTAGACCGATCAAATGATTGTGGCTCTGTCACCGTGAATGAATTAAACGGGCTTTTGAAGCAATTTCCAAGTTGTGAAAATTGCGAAGAGGAGGACTTTAATTCGTGGTTAGATTGTGATGCTGATGATGCAGGATTTCAACTGATGAGCGATGACGGAATCATCGACCAAGTACCAAAACCCAATAGCGATGACGATAACAGTGACAGTGATGAAGATGAGGCGAAGGAAACTTCTAAAATAAGCAACTCCGCTGCTTTTGAATGTTTTGTTAAAGGGCTAATAAGGTTGGAGCAACAGACTGACTCTTATTCTACAGAACTTATGCTACGGAAACGACTTCTGGGCAAAGCGGCTAAACGACATCAATCATGCTTACACCAGAGCAAACTTCCATTTAAGCCAATGTAAAGTATGTATCGTATGTTATACAAACATTTACATTGAATTTTTTGACTTGTGTGACATCTATTGAAAAAAAAATATTGTTTATAATTATCGTAATTTAATCAAAAACATCACATTTAGTTATTTTGTGCATGTGTACATGTTTAAAATCCAGTGTTAAATTTTTTCAGTCTCCTGATGGCCATTAGGTAATCAAGGTTCTACTGTATATTAGACAATAAAGGACCATATGACTCAATAATTTTGTATAATATTCTGCAAAATATTAAAATACTGTAATCTCTAATTACAGCACTTTATTCAATAAAAATCTGCATATTATGGTCTCAGATTCAATACTGTGCAGTATATCTGAGATACCCTTATATTATTGATTATTATATAACACAGCGCATTATTGTACAAAAAAAAATTTTAGTAATATTTTACATTATCGTTGAAATAAAAATTCGTCTTAAAATAACTTTATCGCCTTGTGCTACTTGAGGTTATCGACAAAAGTATTAAATAATGATTTACAATATATAAATTGCGGATAAATTGGAATGTTCAAAACATTGATCTTTAGCTATATCTTCGAAATTCGCTGTGTAGTTTATAATATTAACGCTTTAATTTGGGATATTGCCAACACTTACTAATATCTGCTGCTGGCAGATTTTTTAAGATTGGCTGCTAAAGCATTAACTTTCGATGAAAGAAATATGTGTAGGCAGTTTTTCCTTGCAATAAAATCCCAAAAAACTGCGGTTGTACCATCACTGAGAAAAATTCGAGGAACTCGATTTTTCCACAACCTTCTTTTCCTTTCATACACAATAAATCTTACAAATACAATATTTTTCCAAGATTAAACTCATTTTTTTCACTCAAACTTATTGAAACGCAAGATATTTATCAAATATACCTATCATTATTTAAAACAAAACTCACTGGAATAGGATAAAAACGAGGAACACTTTACATAAACCTTCTTTCATCACATCGCAAACCCATCATTCCTGGAGAAAAGAACATCAACTCAACCTTCCCATAATTCGGGGAGCCATTCATGGCAGAATATTTCCGTCACGAAAGCATTTCGCCAGAAAGAAGGCAGGAGAAAAAGTAGAGAAAAAGACGAAGGGAAAGGCAATATCATTTTTGCATGGGATAGAGAGAAAAAATGAAGCAGTGGTTCCATCTCTTTCAAAATTACGACTCGTTTCAACAGCCTCGGGTCCTTTTATAAGGGTGTTGAGCTGTATGTTCAGCGTCAATATTTGAGGTAGTGCTTCTTACAGAAGAGTTTACTGTTTGCTGCCGGAGTAACGATATTCGGGTAATGAGAAGCTCTTACTAATATCTGCAGCTCGCATATTTATGGACATGGGCTGAAAAAGATTTGAAAGGAATGCGTGTGTGCCTCATTTCATTATTGTGCTGGGTGGGGGTACGCCCTAGAAAATAAAGGATGGCTTAGCAAACATGAGTGAATGAGGTTTCATTGAGCGAACTATGTTAATTGGAAAGTATTTCTGTAATGAATTTTTTGTTTGTCTTTGAAAAGGTAAACAAAAACGGCATTTCTGTACATTATTTGAAAATTCTTGGGTTATAAATATACTGATTAAAGTAAATTGAAATATGGAGAATCCATGACCTGAAGTTTGATTTCCCATTAGCTTTTCCGAAATTTCTTAACTTTTCAGAGTTTTGAGACGTAATTTTTTAACAATTCAGAATAAAGAGTCAACAAATCTGATGTGTGTTTAGTTTATTATTTATAGAACTAATATCATCGGATTTATAATTAAGAGTTTGTATATAAAATCTCAATAAAGGCCAAAATAAAATAATCACAGTGTTGATTTATAACTTTTGCCACTCTGCAATCATTTACAATAACTAATATTATAATAAGATGTCTTACAGTAACGCATAATAAAGACCAATAGAGTAATAAATGTTGAATTATTTATTGTATCCATTGCATCAAGAAATAGTTTATTACCGTCTACGATAGAGTATAAGTCCAAATATAGCACAATAACACATATTTTTTGTTCAGCATAGTTCTTAATTTCACAATATCCGGTATTATTGTTCAAATCTAACATGTTATATTCTTATTAATGTTACTATATATAATGTATATTATATATAGTAATATATATAATATTCATTGTACTGTAACTTACATTATGCATATCGTACAATAATGTACTGTGCAATTTAAAACTATAAGAAAGTTAACATTTTACAATTCGTTCATATTATACAGTATCTTCTGTAATATATAATATTATGAATTATTGTGTAGCAGAGAACGAATTTTCACTTTATTAATCATAGAAAATGCAATATTGTGCATTAATTTTATTGAGAAAAATTATGCGATATATGCAGAAACTTGCGCTTCTTGGGATATTAACTAAAACATCAAGTAATGAATCACATATTTTGTAATTTTGAGAACTAGCAATGTTATCTGTAATTTTGACACGGCTTCGAAATTACTTTAGCGTTATCGATTGAAAAATTTACGATGGTGCAATGATGAAAAACACTGAGGAATATCTGTTGCTATTATTTTGATGGAGATGGGCTGCGGAAGCATTGACTTTGGATCAAAGAAACATGTGTACTCAATCTCCTACTGCCGAAAACAGTACTGACCTCGACGAAAAGTAGATAGTGTCCAGTGATAAGAAGAGAAAAGTGATAAGTAGTCCAGTCAACGAAAGCCAAAAATCGACGAATAGAAAAAAAAAATGGTGTAGTTTTGAAATTTGGCACATTTTGGGGGGAAAGTGACCTAAACGACATACTAAAAATCCCCGCCGGTGGGGAGGTGCGGGGGATACAGGGGGGTTTAAAGGGGCGGATTTAGTTTTTCTTGATTATCTCGAAAACTATGGGTTTTATCGAAAAACACTCAATTGTAAAATTAAACTATATGAAATTTCCTATTAAAAAATCCTGCATTATTTTTGTAGCGTCAATAGTTTAGAAGATACAGGGGATTTTTAAAAGTTAATATTTCTACAATTCCTTATTGTAATGGTAAAATCGATTAAAAGTGCTGAATCAACAACCCTCATTAAAACCTCAAGCCTATATAATAATTATAAAAGAGTAATATTGTATGTGTTGGTGCGGGGTGTGTGTGACAAACCCATCTGATGAATAATTATGTTCCTTTCCTCCCCTCACATCCTTTTCCCCTTCCCAAGTTTCCTTCTACTTGTAGTTCAGTCAACGAATTGTAAATTTAAAAAAATGGTGTAGTTTTGAAATTCGACACAGTTGTTGTGGAGAGTGCCCTAAACGATATACTAAAAGTCCTCGCTGGTGGAGGGTTCGCGAGGGGCACAGGGGTGTTGGAAGGGGATTTCTCAATTTTTTTAAATATTCGAAAACTATGGATGCTAACGAAAAAAACTTAAGTATAAGATTAGACTACATTAAAATATTCCTATAAATTGTTCATAGTATGAATAGTTTAGAATATTGAAGCAGTTTGAAAAAGTACATAATTACAATAAGTGGTTAAAAATGTTAGTTTTATTTTTATACATACATACCTACATAAAAATATGCATAACCCATTTTTACACTTGCTCGTAATTAAATTTCGCCATGTTTTTCTAGTTTTTGATCAAGTTCAAACTCCTACTCTTCTTCTAGATGCGCACCTTTTGTGCAGGTGCCATTAAAGATGCCAAAACAGACACACATTGCTAAACGTGTGTTGCTCTGCCGCTCCTTTGATTGGAGGAAGTCAGAAAAGATCAGCTTTGATCTTGGTTGATGATTTGAGAAATGCTGCATATCTATGGTTATTCAAATCATGTTCATCAGCTACGGATTTGTACTAGGAACATCTTTTTACCGGCTTATGAGATAGCATCTGGTGCTAATCAGGGGTTTTAAAAGATGTCAGCAATATTTTATCTGGCTTAGTTGAATTTTGAATAATGTAACTATAGTTCTTTACTTTTTCTATAAATATCTGGTGTAATGCCGCAGACACTGAATGCATAGAGAAGAAGGATGGTTTGGGCAAAAGAAAGTTCTTTCTGCAGCTTTCTTGTAAGAAATAATTTAGCTTCGACTTTTTCCTTGCCAGGCTTCATAAAATATATGTTACTTCTAGTGGTGCCAAAGCAATCAGTAACACGACTAAGTCTACGTCATTCCCTAGGGATGAGAAATTGCTTTCACTAACCCAAATCTCACATCCCCTGTAGCGACTCTCGTTTAAATTCCTTTAGAAGCCATTTTCTGTGTTAGTAATTGAACATGCCTGGTCTTATTTCTTCAATGGCAAGAAAATGTTTCTGTAGAACTGACAGACTGATTGCGAACTTTTAAGTTAATCTCAGCATAGATATGTAGATTTAGATTATACTGTCTGTCTAAATACACTCATTTGGAGCGTTAACAGAATCAAAGGACTGAGCAGAAGGATCCTGTGGTGGGAAACTGACGTGAGGGGAGGAAGGGAGCACGACTGTTCATCAAATAGGTTTGTCGACCCCCCTTCCTGATACCGCCACTACTCTCGACACATGCAATACTACCCTTGTATAATTATTGTACAGACATGAAGTCTTTCTGAGGGTTGTTGCTTCAGCACTTTTAAGTAATTTTACCATTACAATAAGGAATTTTAGAAACATTCACTTTTAAATCCCCCTGTATCTTCTAAAATTTCATTCTTCAAAAACATTTGGACTTGTTTTGTAGGAAATTTAATGTAGCTTAATTTTATACTTAAGTTTTTTTCGCTAGGTTCCATAGTTTTCGAGATATTTAAGAAAAACTGAGAAATTCCCCTTTGAACCCACCCCCTGTACCCGCTGCGCATACTCCACCAGCGGGAACTTTTAGTATGTTGTTTAGGGCACTCTCCCCAACAACTGTGCCGAATTTCAAAACTACGCCATTATTTTTCTACTCTTCCTTCGTTTACTAAACTAAAACTTGTGTTTTCGATTAGTTTTCGTACTTTCATGCAGAATAAGTTCTTATAAGTACAATATATTTTACAGAAATAAATCCATTATCTGCCAATAATGTTAATTAAACCACAAGTTATATATCTATCATTATTTGAAACAAAATTCAATGGAAAGTAAGGAAACAAAAATGAGGAACATTTTGTGTAAACATTTATTTCATCACGTGGCAAACTCATCATTTTTGTGAAAAAGAACTGCAGCTCAATTCCTATAATTCTCGGTGCCATTCATAGCTGAATATTTCCGTCACGAAAGCATTTCAGCCGAATGAATGGAAGAGAAAAAATGGGGGAAAAAAGTCAAAGGGAATTGCAATATCGTTCCTGCAAAGGATAAGGAGAAAAAAACGGAGCATTTCTTCCATCCCGTACGAAAAGACGACTCATTTCAACAGTCTCGGGTCCTTTCTTAAGGGTGTTGAGCTGTAGGTGCAGCGTCAATATTTGAGGTAGTGCTTCTTACAGAAGAGTTTACTGTTTCCTTCTGGAGTAACGACAGTCTGGTAATGAGAAGCTCTTAGTGATATCTGCAGCTCGCATATTTATGGAGATGGGCTGAGAAAGGATTGAAAGGCATTCGTGTGGGCTGCCTCTTATTATTGTGCTGGGTGGGAGAACGCAACATAAAAAAATATGGCTTAGCAAGAAGGATTGAATGGGGGTTTTATTGCAAGAAAGAGTGAATTTTCTGAATAACTATGCTATTAGAAAAGATTTTTCTATAATGAATTTATCGATTTTTCTTTGGAAGACAAACAAATGCCACATTTATAGACATAATTTTAATATTTTCTTACAATAAATAGGTTGGAGGAAAAGAAAAGAGGTCAAATTTAATCACTGAGAAGCAAAGATGTAAGCATTTCTTGTGAATTCCCTTGTATTTTATCACGTTTAAAGATTTTAAATATTTTATTTAAAAAATGATACATATATTGATAAAGAAGAAATATTCTTTTCACATGTATGGATTTGATTTTGAAGGATTTTAACTTTTTTCTTTATCTTGAAAGTGTTTTCATGAGTATTAACTTGAGTTAGTCGACAGTATGATTCTGTATCATGTAATAGTTCATAAAGCAATATATCATTGCGCATTATCGCAAGATAAATTACCTTATAGTACTAAGTTTTATAATGTTTCACGTTGTCATAATATATTACCGAATAGCGTGTGATGTTTTAGGATAACTTAAATCTACTCATGTACAATATATGCTTTTATTTTACACTATCGTGTACTCTTTTACAGTATCATACAATATATTAGATTTCATTATAAAGCCAAGATCTATGCAAATTGTAGTCTAATATAGTTGAATTAGCTTGTATTATAATTAAGATAGCGTATTATTTAGGATTATTTTTTATAATATAGCACAATACTATATAATAAAATCTAAAATCAAGAAATAAGTCGTTTAACAATATGTAACACATATTGCGCTACTTGGGATATCGATTAAAAGGTATCAAGAAATGATTTAAATTCTTTAAAGAACGTAAACTGCAACGCTCAACTAATTGAAGTCTAGCTGTAGCTTTAAAATCACTTGCTAAGTTATCTAGCAGTAACACATGACGACTTCCATATATTGCAGTGAAGAGAACTTCTAATAAATATTAGCTGCGTTTATTTAAAGAGAGGCTGACCAGGAAAGCATTCACTTTGGAAAAAAGAATTGTGTGTTGGCAGATTTTCCCTTGCTATAGACTTTCCAGAAACTGCGCCTACATCATCGGAAGGGAAATTTGTGGTAACCTTTATTTTATCGCATCCTTTTCTTTCCCTCCTAGAAAATGAAATCTACATTTCCCAGGATTAAGCACACAAGCACACATTTTTCCACTCCGATTTATTCAAACACAAGAGATTAATCAAATATCTATCATTATTTAAAACAAAACTCAATTAAAATGAGAAAAACGAGGAAAAGTTAACATAAGCATTCTTTCATCAACTGACAAACCCATCACGGAGGAGAAAAAGAGCTGCACCTCAACCCTCCCATAATTCTCAAAGCCATTCATAGCTGAATATTTCCGTCACGAAAGCATTTCGGCCGAAAGAAGAGAAGAGAAAAAATTGGGAAAAAGTCGAAGGGAATTGCAATATCGTTTCTGCAAAGGATGAAGAGAAAAAAACGGTACATTTCTTCCATCCCGTACGAAAAGACAACTCATTTCAATAGCCTCGGGTCCTTTCTTGAGGGTGTTGAGCTGTAGGTGCAGCGTCAATATTTGAGGTAGTGCTTCTTACAGAAGAGTTGACTGTTTCCTACCGGAGTCACGATAGTCGGGTAATGAGAAGCTCTTAGCAATATCTGCAGCTCGCATATTTATTGAGATGAGCTGAAAAAGGGTTGAAAGGAATTTGTTTGAGCCCCTTTTTATTATTATGCTGGGTGGCTGTACACCCTGCAGAATAAAAGATAGCTGATCAAACACCAATAAATAAGGCTATATTGCGTATCAGATGAATAAATTATGTTAATAAGAAATATTTTATCTAATGAATATTGCAGTGCGTGTCTGGAGAATCAAACACAAATGACTTTTGTGTACATTATTTGAAAATTCGTTGTTAATAAACATACAATAAAACATGTTAAATGAAACTATTTAAGTTAAATTATATAAAGTCTCTTTTATTACGAGCTTTTTCCTGATTTTTTTAAATATTTCACATATTTTAATGTAAATTTTTTTGTTGAAGAGCAGTAACAAATTCCAACAAAAGGTGAATATATTACATGAGGGTTTTGTTTAATATTTTCGGAGATAATCTCGTCGGATTTAAAATTATGAAAGTACCTTTTTATAAAATCTCAGTTATCTTCAAAATAATATTATCGCACTATGCTTTACAAGTTTTGACCATTGATAATTTTTGAGATAATGATGCTCCTTTCACATTTTTCACAATCTTTTCTTCTTTAACCTGAAGTTTTTGATTTTCGAATTTCACTTATAACTTTTAAAAACTTTTTTTTGTTGATTTTACATCATTTGGCTGCACCTACCATTCGATTGGTGCCAAAAAATACAAAAACCAACCAAGAAACCATTACAGTTTTGTCCTATAACACTTTTAGTCTGCATTGTGGTACAATACCGCACGAGAAATCAGAAGGTATTACAATATATTACAGTAACGCATTGTGTATTACATCTAAAAATTTTATTGCACTTAGCGATAGTGTAGTACGATAGACAATATATAGTACAAAAACATAAAATTTTGTTCAACGGAGTCTTTTATTTTTCAGTCATATAAAATATTATATAACATTACTCAAAAATATATTTATTATCATAGTATATTTTGCATATTGTTTAATAATGTGGTGTATATTTTAAAGCAGACGAAAAGTTAATTTCTGTAAAAATTCATATTTCACAATATCATCAAAGTTTGTGCGTTATTGTGACTTGTCTTACAACGAATTTCTATATTGTTGCAAAAGGGTAATGTCGCTTTCCTGCCTCACTAGTTTTATGTTTGTGAAGATAGTTTTACAGGGGTAAGTATGGGATGGCCGGGCCTGGACCCCTGACCTTGGCGACCATTTTGGGGACTTGGCGATAAGTTTTGCTACCTTGGCGACAAATCGAAGATTATTGAAAATGCGATCCTTTCCTCGATATCTCTATTAGGAGAGGAGATACACTTGAATGTACTAGATGATTTCTTGTGACGTCATGTCCCGTCGGGGAGCCTATAAAAGGACCGTACTTGGATCACAGAGCAGAAGTGTGTTGAACGACGTTGGAGTTTCGTCTGCAGTGCGAGTTAGAAAGCTGGTGAGCTGAGCGCTATTGAAAGAGCTGTTATTGTTGTTATTAGTAATTTGCTGACTGTTTGTGTTGCTAAATCTCAAAGCACTGAACTGTTATTACCTGTGAATTGTTGTCTGTTTACGTCGCTAATCTGTGCAAGATCTATTGTTTCCTGTTACCTGTGTTGCGTGTTTTCCTGCATATTTGTGAATAAACCTTCATTCTCCATTATCCTACGTGTTGGACTGTTTACATCACACACACACCGAACGATTTTTGTAACAATATTTTCTGTATAGAGCAGTTGCGTATTACAGCATTAAGAAAAACTGCATAAATGCAACAGTTTGCTCTACTTAAAGTTTTGCTTAAAACTCCAAGTCCTAATTAATACAGTTTGGATTTATCGAGAACTAGTAAAAATTAAAGCATTGAAATTTGTCTACAGGTTTTAAATTATTTTCCTAATTTATTAGCATTTAGGCTTGAAAAATTTACGATCATGATATTATCAGAAACTCGTTGTAACATCTTTTATTTTTATTTTTATGTAGACGAGTTGAGGAAGCATTCACATTGAATGAAAGAAATGTGGACAGACTGTTTTCCCACTGGTATAATCTCTCCAAAAACTCCATCTCCACCATGCGTGAGGAAAGTGTGTTAAAAAGTTTCTCTTCTCATAGGATGAGGTTCTTCCAACGCACAATATTTTTTAATAAAAGATTAAATCTATTTTCTTCCATACAAATTTATTGAAAATCAAGCAATTTCTTCACAAATATCTATAATTATTTAAAACGAAACTGAATGGAAAATGATGAAAACGAGGAATACTTTACTTACACACGCTTCCATCACCTGCCTAAGACGACTAAACCCTCCTGTAATTTTCGGATCCATTCACAGCTAAATATTTCCGTCACGAAAGCACTTCAGCAGAAAGAAGAGGCAAGAAAGAGTAGAAAAAAAGACGAAGGGAATTGCAATATTGTTTTTGAAGGGCATACAGAGAAGGGGGAAAAAGTCTCCATCCCTTACGAAAAGACGAATAACCGCGGGTCTTTTCTTAAAGGTGATGATTTGAAAGCCGCAGCGTCAATATTTGAGGTAGTGCTTCTTACAGAAGAGTTTACTGTTTGCTGCTGGAGTAACGGTAGTCGGGTAATGAGAATCTCTTAGTAATATCTGCGACTCGCATATTTATGGAGTTGGGTTTTAAGAGGATTGAAAAGAATGTGTGCGCGCTGCCTTTTATTATGGTGCTGGGTTGGGGTCCCACCCCCGTAAAATAAAGGATGTCTTAGCAAACAGGATTGAATGGGGTTTTATTGCACGTAAGAGTGAACTATGTTAATGGGAAAGATTTTCTGTAATGAATTTTTCTGTTTGTGTTCGGAAAGACAAACAAAAGCGACTTTTATGGATATTCTTGGCGAATTAATCTATTGTGCAACAATTAAACACTTTAAATCTGAATATAGCGATGCAGTGATGTTAAGTTTGATATTCCCTCTATCTTATCGTAACTTTTCAGACATTTAATAACTTTTATTTTAAAATATCATGGTTATGCAGAAACAAACAGATATGAGAAGGTACATTTCCATCTTTTACTTAATACTTATGATGGTAATCGATTCAAATTTAAATTTTGGGACAAACTCTGTATAGCAGAACGAACCCAAACCTGGCCTAAATATTCCGGTATAGCATTCCGTTCAAAAAATTGTATATGGTATCTTGAATAGTTAAAAAATTAACACATTATATAACTTGATAAAAGTAAAAATAAGTCTAGATTTTAGTACTATATCATAGAATAATACAAAATAGCATACAATATTGCTCAGTAACGCGAAATGTAGATCAAATAGCCCTAAAATTTGCTATACCGTGCAGCGTCGAATAAACTCTCAAGATATCGTACGATAATCTACAGAAGAACCTAAGAGGTTACTGTAAAATACAATAGCGTATAATAATGTGTCGAATAAACTCTCAAAATATCGTATGTTAATCTACAGAAGAACGTACGAAGTTACTGTAAAACACAATAGCGTATAATAATGTGTCGAATAAACTCCCAAAATGTCGTATGATAATCTACAAAAGAACGTCAGAGGTTACTGTAAAACACAATAGCGTATAATAATGTGTCGAATAAACTCTCTACATCTACTACTCTCAAAATATCGTATGATAATCTACAGAAGAACGTAAGAAGTTACTGTGAAACACAATAGCGTATATAATGTGTAGAATAAACTCTCAAAATATCGTATGATAATCTACAGAAGAACGTCAGAGGTTACTGTAAAACACAACAGCGTATAGTAATGTAGATTATAGCACTATAATTTACAGTTTTGCATAATATTATACACTTTCTCACACGATTGCGCAGTGCAACATAAAGCTTCGTTTGATACACACTATCGTTTAGCATATTTCAATATTTTGGAATATCAGGGAATGTTGTGCATTATTCTATACCATAGTACAATATCGTGAAATAAAATCTAAAATAGTACACTTTTGAGCAATACTCTATAAAAAATAAAGCGTTTTTTGAAGCTTACAAAATCTTTTAAAACTTCTGATATCAATCTAAGTATCAACTGGCAACGTTAGATGTGATGAAATTCAGTCACAGCTTCGAAATTATTGTAGTTGTGTTTTTTTTAAACTTTAATGATTGAAGAATTTGTGATCATGAAATAATGAGAATCCCTTAACATTCGGTCGGGCACAATGCAAAATCTAACACGTTCGGACGCAACTCATCTGTGCGATTAAAAGTTAAAATTTTGCTTAAACTTAAGCAAAAGTTTATCAAATTGAACTATTCGGTCATATAAAGCTATATTTGTATTTTTAAATAACCCTTTTGGATTTCTTTGCAATTTCAACTAACGAAATGTCCAGGAATTTAGGACGGAGTTGACGTTTGTTTTCCCGTAAAGTTCCTTAGCAATGACAACTGTTTTCTTTGTGAGGCTGCAAAAAATCGACAATATATTGGAAACAACGGTCAACATCATGGAATTAAGTGTCTGACACATAGGTATACGAACTTTTGTAGGTTTATAAAAAGAAATATTGAGAAAAATTTGGGAAATCACGAATATATACGTAATCGGGCGCAACTCATCTACCAAACTAACGAGCTCCTCGCGTTTTCTTCTTTCTAATCTTTCTGATCTGAATCAGATCAGATCCATGAGGTCGTTCGCCTTCATCACCTCTAACACGAAATCCGGTCGCTTAAGCAGGCCATCACACACCAAGGCAACACAGTCAAGTGGATGTTGCGGAGTGGCCTCAATCATGTTGCACTTTGTGCAGATATTGAACTTCTTATCACCACGAGAGAATCTGAGGGTTTTTAAATGGCAGGATGATAAGCGAGTCAAAGCTGTTTGGCCTTTCCTATCCCCTTTAAAATGTATAGTAGCACCGGGGTCTTCACTACGATACCATGAATGAACTGGTGGATGCCTCTAAGAAATGATAACAAAGGCCTTCATTCTTGAGTATAACTCAAAATAGGTCAAGAGTTCTACATAGGCCTGAGGCATGGTAGTACCTTCTTTAGCAAGACTATCAGTAATATCGTTAAATTTACATGTGATGGTGCCCCTCATCAGACGAACACCAGACCAAGAATCACGATACCCTAGTGTGAGTGATAGGGAGCCAGGAAGCTACTGGAGTTTCCACGCCTTTCTCGCTAAAACCCGCACTAATGCACAAAGAGTGTTGGTTGCTTCATCTCACAGATTAGATGCGTCCGACGAAGGTTAATGTTGCTTCCAAATTTATGGAGATATGGAAGCAACATCATAGAATAAGAGAATAACTATTGATGAAAGAGATGTGTGTGTAGATTGTCTATTATTATTGCATTAGATGATGGCTCGCTCTGCAAAATAGAGTGGCTTAAGAAACAGGTTTGAATGAGATTTTATTGCTCATAAGAAGTGTGTATATTTTTTAGACGTATTTTAATGGAAAGGTTCTTTGCATTGAATTCTTTTTTTGTCTTTGGCAAGAACAATATCTTAGTAACTGTCACGCATAATACATAACTTGGGGATTATATATAATTTCTTAAACTACAAAACTGACGAATGGCGATTTAAAGAACTGATCATGTTTAGACGTTTCGAATTTAAGGCGTTTGAAGAATTTTACCTTATGAAATCATCATTGAAAATGATGAGGATTAAAACAGATGTTGATATATAATTAATAATTGTCTACATTTTTATGCAGTTTAACGGTCCAATTTGTCGTATTTAATTAACAGACTAATATTTTGAACAACAAATTTCATTCTTCTGCAACTAAAACTGACAAAGTTATGAAGCTTTGAATTTCATATTTTAAGCCAATCAACAGCCGCCACGAGAAAACGCCAAGCGTTGATTCACGGAGTGTCCACAGAAAAAATTAAAGTGGTATAAAATCGTCAGAAATAGTGATATTAAAAGCTTCATTACTTGGCCGGTTATGGTCCCAGAATAGTGGAATTTTTTTTGTGGTAAAAATGTTATTATGTGGATAGAATATTTAACTGATAGGACAGAGGGACTGTATAAAAATATACACTTCCGAAGTTTTTCAGCATTACATTAATTGACTCAAACAACATAAAATAAGATTCTTTACATGATTTGGAACATTTTTCAAACTGAATATATATGCCTATCCCTAATGGTTTAGAAATTAGCTGTTGGACCGTGATTAAATTTAGCAGCGTGCATATACTCCATATCACAGAAAGTAATGCGAAAATTAAATTTGTGCATTCTTGCAGAAACAATATGCTTCAGGCTTTATAATCATTAATAAGCTCTTTCTTCTGACTTTCATGGTGTTAGTTTTATTATGAATGCGATGCATTCGTTTGATTACATCAGTGAAAAAATACAGGGTTCCCACTTATATCCCTTACACCCCCTTAACTTCTAAACGGTGACAGCTTAGGCCGTAAAGTTGGTGTCTAGGTATAGTAAAAAGGCTATACACTACTCGATGAGACAACTTACAACGCCATCTATCGGCAAATTTTGGAATTAGGGGTCCTATCTCGTAAACAGTGAAAGATACGAGAAAAAAATTCAATTAGAAAGTTGTAGAGCGCTCTCGATTTAGTACGAAAAGATACCTTACGCACATTAATACTCAAAACAGAATGTAAAAAATGAACATTTGTTTGATTGTGATTTTCAACACTACGGCGTCATGAAACGCGAGCAAAGCGAGAAATCCAGTCCAGAGTGCAAATGTGTACAGTGGCTAACGGAGAGCATTTTGGCAACATAAATAAATGATCCAGAAGACAGGCCGGTGTTTCAGTTTCTTTCTTCCACTCTTTATGACATGACAATTTTCGAAATCGTGACCAAAAAAATGTTAATTTTTTGCTATCCGTTTTGAGTATTAATGTGCTTAAGGTATCTTCGTTCTAAATCGAGAGTGTTCTACAACTTTCCAATTGACTTTTTTCTCGTATCTTTCACCTTTTACGAGATAGGACCACTAATTCCAAAATTTGCCAATAGATGGCGTTGTAAGTTTTCTCATGGAGTAGCGAGTAGCGTTTTCACTATACCTAGACAGCCACTTTATAGCCTAAGCTGTCACCATTTAGAAGTTAAGGGGGTGAAACGGATATAAGCGGGAACCCAGTATAATAAAAAATGTAGCTTTTCAATAATTCTCCTTGAAAGGTAATAATTCTTGAACATCAAAGCCATCATAAATTTTGCAAAGTATTAATTTATTCACTTCATTAAAAAATCTGACGGCGTTCCTGTCTCACGAATCTCTCTAATGTAAGTTTTCTTTCATAAAAATTCTATGGCATTAATTATGAAAAAAACAATTTTATTGTTTCAAGTCATTTAAATTGCCTTTTATCCGCTGTAATGAGGCGACATGGCTGACAGATATTGGATTAAATACCTTCTTCATGTCAAGATATTCTTTCATTATGGTATTAAATAATGATAAACTGCTTGAAGCTTATGAAGCATTGACAATATCCTTGTCAGAAAGAGATGGGCTTATTTTAGAAGATTTATCTATCATCCAAAGGATTGTTTTTTGATAATCATTTATAAGAAGTTTTGTCATTTTTTTTTGAATGATGGTTTTACATAAACCATGTCATAAATGATCAAATATTATTCAGCACTAGCTGTTAAACCTGACTTGTCTAGGGTTGAAAATATTTTCTTGTCTTTCATTAATAAAATATTAACCATTGCATTAATACTCCCGAGACATCCAAGAAAATCTTCCTTATGCTTCCGTATTTGCGAGCAAAATTTGAAGTAGGGGAGAGTGGGGTAAAAGCGGATTCCCTTGATTCTGAGTCTATTATTTCTCCTTTCTAGCTGTCAAATACTAAATTAAACTCTACTAGACAAGATAAGGGAACAGTCATAGTAGGGGAGAGTGGGGCAAAACCGGTTCCCTTGATTCTTGCTCTATTATTTCTCCTTTCTAACTGACAAATACTGAATTAAACTTTTACTAAACA
>BGPR01014441.1:10974-31897 GCA_013235015.1 Araneus ventricosus
TAAAGAAATGAACGCTTCATAAGTTCTGAAGTGAAGTGAAGTGAAGTGAAGTTTTCAGAATTAAGCACGGAAATACCTTAATATAATTGTTCTAATTTCATTAATACTATAATATTTTCGAAATTCGGTAAGGGATGGGAAACATTTTCAATTTGACAGTTGAAAAACAAAAGATATATCTCTTCGAAATCTAATTAGTCCTCGCTTGAATATGTACTGCAGGAGCTCAATAAAATTACTTTGAACGATATATCATCTAACGCTAAATAGAAAATAAGAGTATTGCTAGAAATAGACTTAATAGCAATAGAGTTGTCTATTGCTAGAAAATGCCCAGAACGGAAAGAAAATAAGATTTCGAACGAGGACCATCCCCAAAAAATTATTTCTGCTTCTTTGGCAAGAAAAAAATGTCCCTGCTAGTATCCACCCAGGTATTCCCTCGACCATATTTCCTTACGGAAGAAATGATTTTCTTCTATTTCTACTGCATCACCGCTTCGTTTATGCATTCTGCATAAACGAATAAAGACACAGACAATAGGCCTTCTTCGGACATAGCTTTTGGTTGTCTTCATTTTTGTTGCTGTGTCCTATAAAGACATACTAAGACATGCGAAGTATAGGCAAAGCACCGTGTCTGGTTGTAGAAAACTGATATCAATATATCGGAAAATGAGGTTCTCAATGAACGTATCTCTTTACTTTCTGGAGTGATGTCTTATCTTCATCTCTCTTTATTAATGATGTGAAATGCTGTAGATGTCCGTGGAAAATAAAAATGGCTTCTGCAATTAAGTCTTTTGATAAATATACATTGTGTATGTCGAATCACATTCGATATTCTGAATGATGTATCGTTTACACATTCTTGTTGAATAGCGGTTATTATAAAACCATATAATAGAAAAAACACACGGATTAATTTTTACGAATTGAAACAACTTAATAGCAATATTTTTCAGCTACCTAAAGAGCTAAATCAATACTTACACTCACACGTGTGTAATTATACAACTTATTGTCTTTCGGAGTGCAAAGGGTTAAGGTAACCTTGAGGAAATTAAATGTTTTGGAATTCATACAAATGCCTTTAAGGTGATACAGTGGTACCTCCGAAAAGCGGACAGTCACGGGACCAAAAGTTTTGTCCGTTTTTAGGAGGTGTCCGCTATTGGGGAGGACAAACTTTTTATAAAAAGTTTTTTCACTTCTGTTTGATATATGAAACATATATTTTTATCTTGCTTGTTAGAATAATTTTGAAATGTTTGCCAAAATAATTGAAAGTTTTTCAAAAATACCTGTCCGCTATCCAGAGGGAATAACATGGATTGTCCTATATAGAAGGACTGGGACTCGTAAAAATGTCCGTTAATTAGAGGTGTCCGCTATTCGGGAGTGTCCGTTAAGGGAGGTACCACTGTATATTGAAACATTTTCACTTAAACTATGACGATTTAATTTTTAAGTTTGTTTCAATCGTTTTCAACTTGGATTTTATGATCAATGTTTAAAAATCAATTTATATTTAAATGACAACGTTTGACATAATTTTTGTGGTTTTTTGAGTTAGCATACTATGGCATTGAAGCGAGTTATATTACCTGGAAGTTGGCGTCTACTAAATAAATCTTTGCTGAATTTCACACCTTCTATTCCACATCTGATGATGGAGCCATTATAAAAATCATAAATTAAAAGAAATTATTCAGCAGTAAAAAACAAATGAAATAAATAGATGGATTTATCAGAGGAATGAATTCAAGAATGAAATAATGTTATTAAGAAAATTTGGAAAATAAAAATGTAATATTGTTATTAAACTGTTTCCCTTGTTTAAAGGTTTAGAGGAAATAAAATAAATAATTTAAATTTTTATAAGCATTTCACTTTAGCAGACTTGAATTACTTTTATACAAATCGCAATATGTTAACGTTCCATATACATGGAATTAAATTTGGTTCTATAACCACAGAATGACAACCGCCGCAATACATCGAGCACCGAGGCGGGATACCTAGTAGTGATCACTTTTATTTTATCGCTGCGGAGAATTTACCGTCGCCGCTTACAGAAATCTAGCGCTTACACACACGGCTGTAAAACCGCCGTCGTGCGAATCAGCTGTTGACTGTACGAGTCGACTGTTAGCAGCTTAGTATGATCATCAAATCGATTTAGCTTAGCTTAACTGGGTTATTTAAATTATTTACTGCTCGGGGTTGTTTGAAATGAACAGAGAGCAAATTCTGGTTTATTGTTACTCCGTCGTCGAATAAAGAGGAAAAGAATAAATCAGCTTATTTGGGTTTATCCAATTAATGAAAGAAGAGACGAGGTTGGAGCTTGCTATACTTTGTTTTAAAAGTTGAGGCAGGATGATGCGAAATTCTTCAATTATACTTCAGAATGTCGACTTACTACTTATAAGACTTTTGTTAAATTGTTCAATATTGCGTCCAATATTGCACAATATCGAGTCAATATTGTACTATATAATTCAACCTAGTTTCAATAGCATACTATTTTTTTCCCAAAATTATTAATATTTCGAGTATGAAATTTAATTAATTATTAGAGTACTTATTCAACATTAAGAAAAAGGTTATATATAATCTGTGAAACGAAAGTTGTTCATCGTATTTGATATTTTGCTCAAACAGAATAATGTTGGTATGTTATTTATGTAGTATAAATATGGTAAAAATATATAGAAAAATATTTATGTTATATACTAAACTATTTATAACGGTAAAATATTTTATTACTGTGGTGCTACTGGGGCACTTATAGAATCTCAAAATCATTTTTTTACAACCTCCACATTTTCTAGTACGTATATGTGCAAAAGTATGAACATAACAAAATCATTTCTTTCTCTTTCTTCCAATACATCAAAGTCTCTGCGAATTTCCAGGCAAACCCCCCCCCCCCCCCAAGCGTTTCAGGTACGTTACTGTCCTTAAAAATGTCGAGCGTTTTATTCCACAAGAAAGGTCTTTCTTGGATTAATATAATTAAAATTTCATTGTCGATAAGATCACTCATATTCACAATAGAAAAATAAAACAATTAATGCTAAAACAACTGTATTACACAAAGGTAAAAATCACACTGAGCGAATCAATTCTTTTAACGGTAGATAAACGGCGGCATAGCTACCGCCGACGGGAATTAGTTCGAGCGTTTATTTTCCCGCTCTAACTTACTTCAGTGCGCTACTGTTGGAACGGTGGCGACGGTAAATTCTCCGTCGCGATGAAATCCGCCGTGTGTGTAACAAGCGTTACGGTCAATGAACGATGAGCATATAAGAGAAGCATTCTCTAAGAAATTCCCCAAAAGAATTATTTTAATTCTATATTTACAAAATCTCTTATACTTATTATTTGTACCACAAGTATCTTTTGATACTATTATTTTAATAAATGTAAACAAATTTTATTTATTCTGTAACTGCGACTACATTTGTTACTTAAAATTCGCAGACCAAGATATAAACACTCCGTTTCGAGAAAAACTGACCTTTTAGAACTTCCATCAATCCTTAAGACATTATGACAAACGGTACTTCCGACATCTTCGACAACCCGTCCTCCCTGAGAAAAATGGTTTGCCCCAGTTACTTTTGACACCGTTTCTGAGAGAGAATAATTTGTAAAATTCTCGTTAAAATGAATGATTGATTTACAGAATCGAAATCTCAATTTGTCTCCCCTCGAAACTAGTTACAATTTTCAGAATGTTAGATGTATTAAATTTTTGACTTCATTTTGCATACAACATAAATTTGTAATGCTATATTGTTTTCGAAAAAAACGTACACAAATTACAACAAGGAAAATAAAATAAAAATTTAGACATAATAAATAAATGGACATTGTTATCTGAGATTGGTAGGATTCTTCTTAAAATGAATGGGTAATGAATGAATAATGGGGGCAAGAATGAAAGCTTAAACTCTTTTTCATGAGGGAGGCAATTAATTTCAGAAGTGAACACTGCATTCCACGTATTTAAATTTGGTACTTTTACATTTACTCCACATATGAAAGGTTCCAGTGTTCTTCATGAAACATACACATTGCAGTAGTGAAGAACAAATTACAAATTATGTTGCAACAAAATTTAAATTTAATTTCCTTTCCATCTTTATCATTCTTGATCTTTTTTAATTTTTTTTATTTTAGGATATTTAAAAATCAGATCTAATTCCCGAAATTTTACTGAAAGATTTCATTCTTGGAAATCAAGCAATATTCTTGTTAATTTAATAATGTAGATATTGTTCATAAATTTAGAACTGAATCTTTTTTTTAAAAAATCAAATGTCATGATTTTATAAATGCTCAACATTTTATTTTTATGTGTATTTCGATGTTGGTAAGCATTAAAATTCAGATTTATTTATGGAAATATATTTAAATCTAGATTTTTAAAAAAATATCAATTTATTAAAAGTAAATAAATGACTAACATGCATGCACTAAAATAATTAGGCTCTGTGCCATTGTTGCTTATATTTTTAGCAGTACCTTGTTACTTATGATATATATATATAAATAAAACATTTTTAGAGAACTACGCTTATATTAAAATGAAAAGTGTTATTTACTACTTTTTTATTTGATCATGCAGAGAAACCAAAATTTTTTATTTAGCAGCATGATAATTTAAAACATCCCCAATTTTAAAGCTTCGCTTTCTTCAAATGATTTGTAATGCAAAATGTACAACACTTAAAAATCTCAGGATAATTAACAAAACTTAACGATCTTCACGGGGCTACAATAAATATTTTTCATATTTCTTAATTGAATTTACTTATACGTGTAAAGATGCGCAATGAGGATTAATATAAGAAATAATGAGAAATATTATTATATTAGGAAAGAAAATTAAAAAGGAAAATTTCTTAAATTATCACTCCATATCTTGATTTGCCCAACAATAGCTGAATCTGAAAACAGTTGTAGCGGCTTCAGTTTATACTGCATATTAAAAGTAGCTCATTACGAGATCTTGCTCCTCATTACAAGTAGCAATACACCGTTGAAGTATATATTAAGTAATTGAGAATCCAAAGTATAATGACGACGATCAAAAACTGATGCATTTGTTATTTAATTTCGAATGCACTTATTGTCATATAGCTTCAAAATTTAATAATTTTATTTTTGGGGGATTTGGCTCATGTCTTGATAATTAGCATATGAATTCTCCATATACTTAGTTATCAATTATTTCGTATTCAAATTCATGGAATTTTTAAAGAAACCGGTTGGAAAGTGAATTCTC
The DNA here is from genome assembly GCA_013235015.1 of Araneus ventricosus. Classification (NCBI taxonomy): domain Eukaryota; kingdom Metazoa; phylum Arthropoda; class Arachnida; order Araneae; family Araneidae; genus Araneus; species Araneus ventricosus. The sequence goes on from BGPR01014441.1 coordinate 16,277, forward strand.
GAAGCATTTCTCGTTCGGAAATTCACTTACTATTTTTTCCACATAGAGAGTATTTTTTTAAAATTAATTCATGAGTAAAATGATAGGAAGTATTTTTATTCTTGTTAATAATATGTCTTTGTTTCACTACTAACTGCAATGACAAGGAAAGAAAAATTAAAAGGAATTCCATACGCTAAAATTATCAATCTCAGAATCTCTTTTTGTTTATAATTATATATTGCACCTCTTTATCTATTTCTTTATCTATTGCATTAAATTCTTTCTCTTGCAGTTCGTTAGATTGTTGCGTTCAATATCCGAAAATAATAAGATATGCTATCCAGTAAATTTATGATTCTACGAAAATATATGAATTAGACTAAAATGCAAAAATGTAGCTCTAAATTGCACTTAAGTTATTGGATTTTAGCACGTAAAATAAATTATGTAGATTATTCAACTTTTGAGGAACAAGTGTCCGCTGTTTTTCTGTGAAAGATAGTTTGATACTGTAAATAACTAAAATTATTTTATAAGTTTTCATGAAACATGATAATAGAAATTTTCTGTCAAGTACCCTGTTACAGAACAACTTATAGCTGTTAATTGTAAAAATACGAAAAAGTTTTCTGAAAGCGTAAATTGAAATAAACTAGAAAAAGACAGTTATTTTGCGAATAAGATATTGAGAAATTAAAACTTGTTACAGGTAAGGAAAAGTCATTTTGCTGAAACTGGGAATTGTGCTCAATTTATTAACCTCTGAGAATGAACAAAGAAGAATACCAAAAAGTTTTCAATATTTATCCTCTGGTAAGAACGGGAGATTTAAGCAAAAGTGAATCTTAAATCGATATAAATATTCTAACAATAAATAAGCCGACTCTTTCGATCTGAAATTTCTACTTGAGCAAAACAAAAAGACAAATATTACAGTTTTAAGGATAAGTTCTTCAAAATTAAGCTTAATTGATTGTAAATACGGCGTACGCAGCCTTTATCAAAATTTTTAAACTTATTTAAAATATAGTTTTGATACCAAAAACTTATCCTACAGAAACTGATATTTTCACTAGAATCTGTAACAAGGATGAAATGATTCTTATGTTGCAATATAATATCATGGTTTTATTTTAACCCAATTATGATGTGGCTGAAAGTCTTAAAAGTTAATAATTTTTTTTTAACAGAAGATATGAATACATTATTTATTGAAGTAGACTTTACTTGCATATCGTCGCTTAACGATCAACATCACCTATCGCATTTTTTTGAAATTTCAAAGAAGGGGATTCAACTGAAATTTTCTCAATCAATAATGACTTTTTCTAAATTTTTTTTCTGACGTCTTGTTGGAAAATGCTGTCTCATGCTCATAGTACATGTTAAAAAGTTCAGAAATATTGGTTGCGAAAAATTCCGTTGAATCTTCCTCTTTGAAATTTCAAAAAGAGATAGGTGGTGTTGATGTTAAGCGACGATATGATATTTATTGGGAGCTGCAGAAAATATGACGTTAGTTTTGTGAGCTTTAAGGTATCCGAACACATTGGAAAGTCGATTTTCGACCAAAATTCACATTTTTTAATTTTTGATGTTTTGGATAGTTCATTCATTTACCTTTCTACAACATATTTACTTTTGTCGGTACGTTAATTAGAAGATGAGATATTGTTTTATAACAAACCAAAAAACGGAAGTGGGCGTTTAGTTAACCGGAAGTTGGCATTTAAAGGGACGTAAACCTGTCAAAAATTCTTTTAAACTGCATTTTTTCGAGTTTATATGATGTTAGTATATTTTTAGGAATTTTTTTTAAGTTTAGATACTTCATTTAAGCTCGTGGAAAAACTAAACTTTAATTTTTCTCAAAATTGGATTTTATGGATATTTTCACACTTCAAACATGATAACTCAAGATATTATCATTCGATTGTTCTGAAATTTTGTGAACACTTTCTTCAAACGTGTCTCTAGTGAATGTACTAGAATAATGTACATTGTAACAATATTTTTTTAATTATGGTCTTTTATTTGAAAAATGACATAAAAAATTTGCTGAAAATCTTATAATGATTGTTCGATTAGCTCTAAAATTTTTATTTATCCAAAGAATGTTAAAATTCTAGTACAAGCACTAGTCCATAGTATGTAGTTTATTTTAGTATTAGTTTTATTTGAATTATTACAAAAGTTTGACCTCTAGCATGTTTGAAGTTTTTGGGAATTTCCTATGAAAAGCAGCAGAAATTCAAGATTTTCGTAAATTTGTAATAATTTATACTCAAAAATCATGCTCTAATATTAATCTTTATTAAATTTGAATCTAAAAAACATACTTTGGTGTTTCTATTTCACAATTTAAAAAAAAAAAGTGCTCCGAACGTGTTCGGATACCTTAAAAAATATCAGATTCGTTTTCCCCTAGAAACAAAGAATAAAAAGAAAACCGTTTTACCCAAAGGCACAAGCTCCTTACACATTTTCAATTCCGTCTTCAGGTCAGGAATGCTCACATTTGAAGGAAAAAAGATAAGGAGAAAGAAATGAATTATCAATTCTAAATTTAAGACTCTTCTTTATGTTTATGTTCTCATTCAGAATTCTCTTATTTCTTCTTAAAATATTTTTGTTAGAACAACCGGTGTTCCCAGTCGAGAGAGAATACAACATTCGAAGTTTTCTGAAGGTTCTCAAGCTATAAGGAAGAAATACACGAAAAACAATCAATAAAAGAAGAGAAAAACTGTTTATATATATATATATATATAAACTTCGTCTACTAAATAAATTGTCCAATAATATATATAAACTCGTCTTTTATTCCCGAATTTTTCCATTTTTAATTGTGTTGTGATTTTTGAGAGGATGGCGACATGTTTTAACGGGTTTAGTTTGTCGTTAGCAGAAAAAAAGCACATATTAATATCATAAGCAAGCTTCCCTCCCTGACGAGCGGCTCGCTATGATCTTTTTCAAATTATTATGGTTTTTGTCTATATTTTGCCATTATGTCTTGGTTGTTTTTGTCTTATGTTTCTTGTTTGTTTTGATATATAAACTTTACCCAATATTTTGCCAGCTATGGATTCCGAGATTTGTGGCCGTTTCTTCTGCCCAGGGCAAATAAAAAAAGAATGTGTCGGAATATTCTTGAAAGTTCTCGCAATTATGGAAAGGAAGAAAGCTTGAATTATCTGGCATTCCGGGTTTCATGTTGCTCTTTGTGTAAAAAGAAACTTACGGATAAATTCCATTAGCTTCATGAATTTTAGTACAATTATCCTGCCTTGAAAATTTGAAATATATTGTTTATAATTGCATGAATATTATAGCAATACCATATTAGCACCAGATTTTCTACGATATCTCCACGATGTTGCTATTGTATTCTTAATACCCCAAAAAGTTGTAAAAATATCGTATGAATATTGTAAGGTATATTGTGCCGATAGGGTAGTGTCTGCTTAAATATTGCACAGAAAATATTAATAAGCTTGATATAAAATGAAAGAGAAACTACTAATCAATTAAACCAAGACTGAAAATTATTGAAAATTCTCTAAAAATACGAGGTTTCACATAATTTAAACACATAAGCATCTACGATATTATTCTATTTTAATTCAAATATGAAAGTTTAAGTTTCATGCATACCTATAACTGATTTTAATCATAATCTTCTTCTGAACATTTAGAAAACAAATCTATTTTTCATTCGTATATTATACTAACCCTTCAAGCAATCAAAATTAATTAACGGTTTTAATATACAGGGGTTTTACAAAAGATGCCCCCAACTTAGTAAGCAAAAAATGACAAATTTTGGTTACAATTGTAAAGCTAAAGCAATCTGAACCTTTTTGCATCGCAAATAACAATTTAAAGTTGTAGCTGTTATAATTCACTACCTTCTCCTTTTTATGGTAGGTGGCGCTACTAGAGCCATCCAGGTTTTTCCCATGATGCCTCTCTCTCTCTTCTTTTTCTGTGTACTTGTGTTGTGTTCTTGTTCTCTGTCTTGCGTCTTGCACCTGTTAATGTACTGTGTCGTGGAACTTAGCCATCTAATAAAAATGGTTCCTGAAATTGAATTAATTCTTCAACAGCGGCATTCCATAAACACATGAGTCTCGTCCCTCTATAAAGTTTATAAAATTATAAATATTCAGGAGAGCCACCATCAGAAACAAGAACGATATCCAGTTGACGGGAGAACTCAACCCGCGTTTTTCTGCAGCATGTTCGGTGGTGTATGATTGCAGTTAATCGCGTTTTCAGTTCGTCAATGGTCACTAGTAATGGCGGTAAAAACACTCTATCTTTTATGTAGCTCCAAAGAAAAAAAATCGCATTGAGTTTAATCTGGGCTTCTTGGGGGACACTGATTAAGAGCGAGGTTGTCATCTTCTGTACGACCGATCGACCGTTGCGGCAATTTGTTATTTAATTATCCACTAACAGATAAGGCCCAATGTGGCAATCCTCCATTCTGCTAGAAAATGAAGACTCCGTCTTTTTCTAATTGCGGAAATATCCGAATCTGTAGGGTATCCAAGTGAGTAATGTCAATAACAGTGGACTCGTGAATAAAGAATGGGCCGAAAATGCTGCCTTGCAATATGAAACAAAACACATTATCAATCGGCGAGTCAACATGCAACAGTTACTTGAGTATTAGCTCTATCCCATATGTGAGCTTGTAAGGTCCGCAATGCCCAATTAAGAACTCGCTCAATATTCTCTCCCTAAATAAAGGGCTTATGAACTTCTAATTCGGTACTATTCGTGGAATGGTGTGTTTACTTGTTTTGTTGAGGAGATATAAACAGTTGAAATTTGGTATACTCTTCTGTATTCATCCTGTATAATAAATATTTATGGTACTGTTAAATATACAAGCATATCGAACATCAAAATAAGTGTTTACAATTTGTTTGTTTCAAAAATATTCAGTTGAAACTTTGCATTACCTTTCATTTCACTAATCTGTAAGTGTCATAATATTGGATGATTATATTTAATTTAAATTTTATATTGTAAAAAAAATTACGTGGTATGCTTATTTCATTTCAGTCTAAATCTCAAAAAATAGAGTTTTCCAAATGCAGGTGTCAGTAATTTGCATTTTAACTCCATTTCGAAATTAAATATTGATAGTTTTCTAACTTAACGTATTTTTGCAATCTTTTCAGCAAGTAACACAGTTTGCTTTTATCTTAACAAATGGATTTTTGTGAATGTATATTCTGTTCTGAAATTTATTAAGGTTCGTCTGATCTTTGACTATGGAAATTTTAAATAGATCTAAACCATTTTTTTACCATTTGCACCTTGAATTTTTTTTAAAAAAATTAAAAATTTTATTTCATTTTTGACAAAATATTCTCTTAGGAAATAAAGCAAATAAATAATTATTTTATTATTGATTTTAATCAATCATGAAGTATTAGCATGGCAAATCAATAAATAAAAATTAAACTTATTTGAATACTTACTGGATACACGCCTTCTTCTTGGTGGACTTGAAAAGTCTACATAATGAGATTTAAAAATAAGTTTGTATAGATTGAATTATTTGTTAGAATCAATTCAGAAAGAAATGAGGAAATTTTCTACACATTTATTTCTGAAGAAATGAGAAACTTTCCAAAAACACTTTAATGAATAGATTGCATGCGGAAAGCTTTCTAAGAATATATATATTTACTAACTATTTGAACTGCACCTTTATCAATCGCCAGGCAGCTCCACTAGAGCTACTTCTGCGACACTTGATCGTTATTGTAAATGTCATCAGCATTGCTTATTTCAATTTTCTCTGAAAAAAATTTTCTTTCCAGCGGTAATTGCATTAATTAATTAATGCATAACACTTTCGAAGAAATTTTCTTTGCCGAATTACCTCATATTCTTAACTATATATAGTGGGATATGTCTAAATTGGCGTAATCAAGACTTTAATTTTTAAGTTATTATTTTGGAAATGATTTTTTTATATTCTGATAGTCGTTTATACATCTGAAAAAGGTGGTAAGAGAAACTCGTGATAAGTTAGCTGTTCAGTCTACACTCAATTATTTTTTACAAGGAAGACATGAGAATCATTAGAAAAATTCTAAATAATGTACCATACCGTGATGAGCCGCAACGAATGCTTAACATTTTAATAAAACCGTGGTCAATTTAATACTTCCTGTTTTATATGAAACTAGATTAGTAATATCCATTAAACAAATTAAATAAGGAAAAATAATGAGTTTGGATATTAGCTATTAGTAAATTTAATTTTGGACATCATTTTTAAATATGGAAATACTTAACTGTGTCAAAAGAAAATACCGATTTTCTTTCGTTTACATTATGTTATATTTCACATCTATTTATATATTTTACAAAATCATAATAATCAAATCAGTCACGAATATAGACCAGATAATTTCAGATTACAAAAATCAAGTACGGAAAGGAAAGCAAATAAGATCATCAATTTTTCTTCATATTAGAGTTCAAATGAAGCGAAACCTTGTGTAATTCGAAAATGCTAATTATCTCGAATGAATTTATTTCCAGTTCATTAACAACGTCTTCAACTTGACCTATGAACCCAAGTAAGTTAAAGTCCCCAAACATGAGACCAGATGGTTCAGTTTCCACCTATTTACAAGCAGTCTTCCAGTTGAGAGACATCATTTTAATCCTTGTTGTTATACCTAGCTCTCGATGTATTATCATAGACAGTAACTGTAGAAGGTATTGAGCGCCTAAATTAACCTTTCCTCAACTGAGTACTTTATATATCTCATATTGAATGCGTTGATTTTCACATCGAACGAATTTTTTCTTTATCTGCACTGTTTTAATCTATAATTTTAAAAAATAAATAACGAAAATTAGTTTATTTTGTACACATTATTTTATTTCAGAAATGGTGCCACAGCATTCCTTCAGATTTCTTGCAATTCATCCCGATTTCAAGGACTGAACTTTTTAAAAGCTATCGTGTAACAATGATGCAATAATTTATGAGCTAATGACACAATGATTGCATTAGTATAAAACAAAATATGTGAATAAAAACGAAAAAAATGAAGAAAATTTGCGGCGTTGATCGGGCTGATCTGAGAAATAGGAATTGAGATATCCGACCTTTTGTAATGGAAGAAGGAAGCCACTTGAAAAAATCCCATTGATGTTCTGGATTTATAATATTCAATCCTTGAATTTCTATGGAAACAGCTAATCAGGCCTGAAACATTTGTCCACTGACTTCAAGGGAAAATGTAAAATACACTCAAGCGATCTTAGAGATAGCCCACACTTAACGGAGGGTTAAAGTTTGGTGAAATTTAGTGAAAAGTTTATTTTTTATTCTCAAGTATATTGTTTAGTTTCACCTTATTCAAGCATCCAGTATTTCTTTATTGATTATCTTCTATCTTTTAACACATATATTATGTATTTTGCACAATTCTTCTATTACCAATATTTTTCTTCTGTCATTACAAAACATTTTTCTCAGTATATGAACTTTTCAGCAAAAAACAATTAACTCATTAATGAATTGAGCCGCATAATAACGAATCATCAAATTCAATTCATTGTAAACATTACTAAATATCCACGGCATGCTGAAAAAAAAACCAAAAGAAATTCTTTCAGACTTGAAGATAAATTTTTTGAATCTCATGCGTTTATAAAATCACTCGTTCCAATCATTTTCTCACATTTAGTATATTTTAGAGAAAATGTTATATTTCTTATACTTTTTGCAATTCGAACGAAAACTTCGTTCCCTTCATATTGTCTAATTATTTCATCTAATTTTCTAATCAAAAACAGCAAATAATTTAAAATAATTATTTGTAAATATTATTTGAGGTCAAAACAAAGACTAAAATATCAGCAAGTCCCATATCCTAAAATTTATTGGAATTCATTAAATCATTTATAATAATTCATCATTAAAATGTATTGGAATTCACTTTAATCAATGAAATACCGTGATTTGTTATTTGAAAGTATTATAACATATTTTGATCAATTCATGTAAACCATAGTCTTATAATGAATCCAAAAACAAACAAAAAAATGTTTAGCTCAATCATTGGAGATTGAATATATAAGCACTGTATCATCTAATTAATCACCTAAAAAATCCTTATTATTTTGAAATACACAGTTTGAGTGACATCATATCTAATTCCACCAAACGTGTTATTAATCTGTATTGCTCATTAGTTTTGCAATATCCGATAAAAGAATATCAGTCCTGTCAAACTACAGAATTTAGCTTGTTCAACGAAGTTACTTGTTCAACGCAATTTAATATTGAAGCATATGACATATATTTTGCTAACATAAAAATAACTTCAAATCGTTACTGTGTATCGTAGAACTGTAAACGATTGCGATTCCCATTTTTATTTATTATCGGATTGGGGTTAAGCTCTAGAAAAGAAGACGGCTTATGTCAAAATCTGAGAAAGTGTGCAAAGTCAACACAAGAAAACTAACGAAAAAGGGAAAATTTCCTTTATTTATTTTCCAACGAAATAAATAAGGGGATATTTATATGTGTCTTTATATGCGTTCGTAAATTTATAGTTTTGCTTTAATCCTTGACAACCAAAAACTAATTTCCGGTTTTAAGATAAAATTTAAATATTTTAAATTATAAATAAATTATGGCCGCAAAAAAACATTGTCATTGATAAATTGTCTTGCTTTATGTGAAAATTTCATTGCTTTCTTAAGCAAAATTTTTCGTCGTAAGTTCTTTTATAATTCAATTTAAATAGTTATAGTTTTCATAAGAAGATTCAATTTTTTAAGAAATTACGAAAAATAATTTCTAATTTCTCTTTTTTGCATTTTAACATGAATCAATTATTTAATGAACAGAAAAACATTTAAAAAATCAGTTTTCGAATAAACATGTTTGAAGAAAATTTGTGCTTAAAAATATAATCAAAATATAAATTAATGTAGTAAACTATGACATTCTAGTATTAAAATTTCATTTCAGTGTTTTAAGGACTCAATGTAAATTGATATTAAGCCAGTAAAGTATTGATACCGTAAAGTATTGATTGTAAGATTGGTACCGCCACGAATTTCATTATCCTGTACTTCTCATCAGATCTCCGAACGATAATGAGGCTAGCAATTAGAAAACCCACATCCTAGAAAATCGCTAATGATTTTCATCCTCTTCAGAAATATAAATGTTTCTAGACTGCATTTCAAGATGTTTTACTAGTAGATTCAAAGTAAGGATTCAGGGCCTTCCACACATTATTTTTTAATTTCTATGATGGACGAATTTTATCGTTTGTCTTCATTTTTTAGCTGAAAGCAACATTTAACAGAAAAGAACAGATAAGTTCCCTTCGCGAATCTTGCTTAAACCAGTGTCTTATAGTTTATTTCCTGTTATCTATCCAATAGACACAGATCCATACCAAATATAACTGAAGAACATCGTTCAAATCCATTTGATATATTCTCACTTTCAATTATTTTTTGAGGAGCATTTTGTCTAGAAAATCACTAATTTGATTTCAATATGACAAAAAAATTTTTGACATGTTCTTTGACATTTATTTATCAGACATTGTACGATATTATTGTGACAACTGAAACTGTCGATAAAAATATATGTATCACTAGTTTTATGATGTTCCTATACATTTCTGCATTTTATGTGTATATGTCCCTTTATAATTGAGGGTGAACAAAAGTGATTAGTACTGGTACACATGTACACAAACCATTCTTGATATCCTCTTATATACTGTAAAAAAATCTCGTAAAATTTACGGTTTTAAACCGGCAGCTGGGTTGGTTGTGCAAAACCGTAAAAGTTACGAAGTAAATCCGTAGCCACAACGGTTTTTTACCATACAGGGACAAGTTTTTTCCGTAAAAGTTACGAAGTAAATCCGTAGTCACAACAGTTTTTTACCGTATGAGATCAAGTTTTCTCGTTAAAAATTAAATCATCGAAGAAAGTGACGTAATCGACTGAGTTGAGTTGTTTCCTCCTTCTGTTCGAGTTGAGTTGAAACGTGCTGATGTGTATTGTCGATTAGGAATATTAATTAATCAAGACTTTATTATTAATTGCAATTAATCTAATTTTTAATTGAACTTATTTGGACGATTTCGATGCAAGATGGTGACAAAACTTCGAACTCCTCCGAGCCGGGGATCGAAACCGCGTTCATAGAAACAAAAGGCAGTCTCTCTAACCACTAGACCACCGGAGACTTCAGAAAATGAAGTAAAAATAATCTATTTGAGTTTTAAAGTCACTATAGCTCTAGTGGCGCCACCTAGTGGTGTAAAAATCAACTATTGCTAGAACACGTGTTTTAAGGTTAGCTTTCATGAGTGACAACAGGTTACTGCAACATGTGTAAACAATAGCGGAGATGGATCCCTATTAAAAACATGAAATAAATGCAATAAAATTACATTTAAGAAAAGGGAAAGTTATCATACGGAAAGCAATACCGTCTGACGAAAAATAGAATTTGAACTAAGGGTTTTAAACAGTTTATGGCTGGAGCGGAAAACGGGGAAAAACCGTTTTGTCAACAAAACAGCTTTAAACCGTCAAATATACGGAAAAAGTCCGGGAAAAAAACGGATATTTTTTACTGTGTAGGGAATAAGAAAACAGACATTTTACTAGTTAATCAATTAATTTATGAATTTAGAGGTAGTAAATATACCTATCAGTGATTATTCTAGGCAGAGAGGAAGTGATAAGCATACTTAGGGATTTAAAAAAAAAATTGCTGGCATTTCTTATCATAAATCAATGGAGTAGCTCAGAAAGGGAAATAAATGTTTAATAAAACTAAATTTTGCACTTCTTTTTGCATTTAATGGGACAGTCACGTAGTGGCTGGCGTTACAAAAAATTGATTATTGTAATCTATTATAATTCGCTAATTTAATCTTATCTATTTTTATTTTTGAGAAACAAATAAAAAAAATCAAAAACTACAGCATTTAAATATTCACTACACATAAAATAAAGTCGATATATGAGTAATATTATTAACAGAAACCTAACCGATTTTAAGAATTGCCGTCTGCATCAACAGTATTTGTCAAGGTCCAGAAACTAAAATTGAATTTAAATGAAAAATATTCAATTACAAATATTGACAATCAGCTACAAGAACACTTCAGACATAAGGACCGCAATGCAAATTCGTTTCTCTACTTTGAAGAATTGCGTTAGTTGAAATTCATAGACCAACACTGGAATTCGGTATCGTTTCAAAAACCACTGAAACCGTGAACGAACAATGGTGTGTATACTGAGGACTTTTCAAAGGATTACGATTAAACAATAAGATTAATTTTCTTCCAGGCTATTTTTGTAGCTAACAAGGGTACTGCACGACACATGCGAATAGCATGGTCAGTATAGTAATAGCGTGGTAATCAGGGTTCGATCCCGAATCCGTTTTCTTTTCTGGAAATATTTAATCAAATAAAAAAAATTATAAATATCTTTTATTAAAATATAAATAATTTTTAAGTGTTTTCTAGCTTTTAACCAAATGGTATTTGAATCATAGTCACAATTTAATTTTTAAACAGTTAAATAATCATAAGACACCTTAAATTATGTTAAATAATAAGTATAATTATTATTATCATTACATGCCATTAAAATGTTTACAAAATTTCCTATCTACCCTTACGGATCTGATTTTGGTCGGAAAAATGTATTCATAATTATTTAACTATTTAAAAATTAAATTATAACTGTAATTCAAGGACCATATAAATAAACAGTTATTTTTCAATCAAATGATTAGTATTTTAAATGAAATATTTATAAATTGTTAATTTAATTTGAAATTATTTACAAAAACGTAATTAATTGAAAATACAAATTTAATGATGCTAAAGAATAACTAATAATAGTTGCTCTCTTTCAATATTTATAATAGTGACCTCATCGTAAATAATTTAATGAATTTTTTCTTCCTTAGTATATTTTTGAAATTTTACGACATTTATTAATTTTTATTTACATACAAGCACATCTCATAGAAACATTAGAAAGCAAAGAATATTTTGACATATTACGTAATTAATAAATGGTGCACGTTTATTTTAAAGATCTATTGGGAAATAAACTTCAGATTTTGACCGTCTTTCTTTGTTTTCAAAAGTTTAATGGCTGCTACTCTCTCTTTCTCGGTGGTCAGTAAAGAAGATTTCCATTAGAATGGAAATTTTGTTATTACTTTAACGGAATCATTCAAAAATATTAATGACATATAATGATAATAGTAATTATACTTATTATTTAACATCATTGAAGTTCTTTTTCATGATTATTTAACTGTTTAAAAATTAAATTATGATTCATATATCATAAGAATAAAAATTGATTAAATGCTAAAAAATTATTAAAAATTTAATTAAATATGTTTATAAAGTTTTAGTTTAATTAAATATTAATTTGAAAATATATTTTCGAAAAAGGAAACTGTGGCGGGATCGAACCCTGAGCAGAAGGTTAGTAAGCTAGAGCTATACTGACCATGCTATTCGCCCTACAAGAACGGTGACAACTTACAGCTATGCAGAAAATTTGAGAGCCATTTTCTTCAAATTGGCTGGCCTTTGCGCTTTAACATTTTAATAGATGAACACCCTAAAGGCATACTATTAATATACCTTTAAGGTCGCATCCCGAACTGAAATTCCCAAGTCGTGGTCTCCCCTTGTGAGTAAAATTAAGAATTGATAAATGATTCGATGATTAAATGATGAATGAAATAATTATCCTACTTATTTTTTTACAAGATTGTTTTATGGCATCAGAAGTATTTTGTAGTAAGTCGTATGTATTATACAAGAATTCTATAAAGGGATAAATGTATTTTTCATGCAAGTGTTTATATTTACAGATTGGCTGCTGTAAACATTTCAGAATTCTGCAATGTAATTCAATAAAAATCCATATCAAATAATTAAGCATGTGATTACCAACTAAGAATTTAATTTAGAAATTATTTATCAAATGTATTTCATCTAACGTTGAAGACTTTTCCATAACGTCTTGATAAGCGTTAGTGTTTTTCATTATCGAGGTGTTACAGATAAACCTGTAATGATAAGGGATGAACAACGCTAAATTATGCTGAAAAATGCATTTTAAAATAAGATTTTCATTGTTATAATTAATAACAAGCACTTCATTTACGGTAGAATTTTATTCAAATGACTCTTAAAAAATGACATTCTAAGAATGAATAAATTAATGAATGCAAATATAAACACATTTTGATTTATAAAAAGCGATAATTATGAATACAAGAGCAGTAAGAGTAAAAAAAATCAACTACTAACTATCTATATATTATTGTTTTGTCTATAACAAGTACTTCGATAGTCGATATAAGCAATAGTTTCACAATTCATACAGCTGACCTTTTTGGAAGCAGTCGAGTTTGTCAAAGGTTTCCAAAAATTGTTTATAGAAATGTCGCATTCCATGAATTCATAGAATTCTATGTTTTTTTCTTCTCAAATAATTCTTTTCTATTGTTGTTAGAAATTTCAAATTCTATTTCTTCCTAAATCGTCTTAATTTGGCTTTATGAAATAAGAATTTTGTGGAGAAAGCATTATATGCGGGCAATATCTAAATTTATTTTATTTATCATTTAGTTGTAGATATTTTGTAATAAAATAATTCTGTTAAATTCAGTGACTGGTATTATTATTTGCATTTAAATCTTAATAAAAATTAATACTTAGTCACAGAATTATTTTGCAAGGAATAATTTAAAAATCATCTTTCTCCAGTTGCGTTTTCCTTATTAGAATCTTAAGAAACAATTTATTACGTTTTCAGCATTTAGCATTTATTTGGAAGCTTGACTCGTTTATTTCCATCAATACATTTTACAAGTCACGAAGAATTGCAAAAGAATGAAGAGGAGACAAATAAATTCTTGAATTGTGAGATAAATAAAGTTGTTGAAAGAAACATATAATGTATGAAATAACTACTAATAATAAAAGACAATGTGTCTATGCGCTGGTGCTCTATACGGCAGACTGCTAGACTCAGAGCTACAAAATTAAACACAAACATACTTCGTGGGTGGGAATGGACAACTTCGTGCCCTTTCTAAAAAAATTTAACTAGAATTTTAATTAGTTAAAAATTAATCGAAATTTTGGTTTTTTTTCCTTAATAACAGTCCAAAATATTACAACACAAAAATCATTTTTACACCAAACATTACATTTTCAATGATATCATGAAGGTTGCTCTACAATTTTTTCTCTAATTTCAATAAATTTTAAAAATATTTTTAGCCATAGCTTAAATGCATTTCATTGTTGAAATTCAACTCGTTCCTCTTCCATTGTAAAAAGCTAAGAAATTCACTTCCTTTTTCATTTATTAAATTTTACTCTGAAATCTGTAAACAAAGATCTTTAACATCATCCTGTACGCCGAGGGGTGTTTTAATTCTTTTTATCAGCATGTTTTAATCCAGTTAACATGCTGCTCGTTATGAAACGTCTATCCATTTTAATGTAAAATCAAATGCTTATCCAACCTCCACGAAACCAATTGTTGGACAATAAAAACGAGGAGTATGCCCAAAAATTATTTCAAGATGAGAAACAGAAAATGGAGGAAATATTAACCCAGTATACATACCAAGTCTTCTAAATTAATATAAACATACTATTATACAATCAAACTATTAATATTTAAATATAGCAAATTTTAATTAAAAATTGCAAAAACTCCTCTAATTATCTAGTAAAAATTGCTCTGTGCAACCTTTTCATCCTACTATATATATTTTTTATATCTGACTCAGAATTGAAACAATGATTTAGTTCCGTATTTTAGAATAAAATAGTATTTTTAATGTAAGTGTTTTATTACTAATGTGAATCATTAAAAGAAATATTAAATTTAAATAAAATTTTGCAAATTGAAATAATAAAAAATAGAATTATCTATAAATAAAAAAATACTATTTATGTGATGATGCAATCAAAACCTTTATAATAGGGGCTGAATCTACATTTGAAAAAAATAATTTTAAATTTTTTTTTTTCTAAATACAATATAAACGATCATAAAAAGGATAACGGAAAGGATGTAAATGGAAATACTTAATTTGAGAATAAATAAGAAAAAGACAAATGTCAATTTGTTGATCTTATATATTTATTATTAATATAAGCACACAAGAATTTTCTAGGAAACCCATATCTCAAAGCATATTCAGAAAATACATTAATTCGGGAATTTCGACTAGTTAAATCTGTGGCAAGCATGTTGCTTCTATAAATGTAATTCATTATAATATTTTTGTATATTAAACGACTAATGTTACTATTCCAAAATGGTAACTAACCTATTTATATTGAACTGAAAAGTGTTTCTTTTATTAAAAATCTGATTGCATAATTTATTATCTACTATTTTAATTTCAAGATCGAGAAAATCTACAGAAGAAGAGTTGTCATTAGTTCTCAATAATTTCAGGCAGTGTGGCAAAGAATTAGTTTGTAGTGTATAGTCTTCACACACACACGCACACGCACGCACACACACACACACAC